>CM065382.1:11140000-11220000 GCA_033060915.1 Euryodendron excelsum
ACAGGTGATTTGATATTCGAGAAGGTGCACACTTCAGAGAATGCAGCTGACATGTTGACAAAGACTATTACTACAGACAAATTCAAGCATTGCTTGGACTTGGTTAATGTCTCCAGGTGCTAGAAAAAGGGAGGCATCCCCCAAACCAGTTGGATTGAGATGGTTATCTTCTCAATGGGTGAATATTCGCCAAGGTGGAGATTTGTTAATCTTGTGGCTTATATGTTTGATATGGAGAGACACCAACAAGTTCAAAAAGAGCAGGTAGATGTTGAGCGGAGTGGAGTGGAGCGAAGTATCTGCCCTTTTCTGCGGATCCAACTATGGGGCTGGGCCGGAGGCTTATTGGTTTGGGGGTGTGGGCGGCGTAGCCCCCCCCGGTATGTTATGGTATGGTGTTATAAGGGTATTTTAGGGAAACAGTCTAAATACTTTTGTTAGGGTTTTCGTATATATATTCTCATATTGTAAACCCTAGTAAATGGAATGAAAATAACCTCGCTCTCGCTCTTGTGGATGTACCCGGTTTTGGGGAACCACATTAATCTCTATGTCCTTTACTAGTTTCTCGTATTCTGATCATGTGGCTGTGTGATTTCGTTAACAGTTCCCTATTGTTCTCGACAAGCTTATTGCCCGTATTCAAGGAAAATTAAGAGATTGGTGGGTCGCTCTTGGCACCTATAGACAAGCACAAGTAAAACAATTACCAAGTCTCTAAAGTTTCATAGCCTTCATCTATAGTGAATTCTTGGGAACTCCAGATCACCATGTTGTTTAAGCTCATGAAGAATACCTAAAGATAAATTGTTGTTCTTTCCAACAGAAAGATCTGGAGAATCATTATGACAAAATGTCTGAGCACTTTTATGTGCTAAATAGAATGGACGATAGAAATCTCAAGCCAGCCTTTCTTTATTCATTATCTCGACAATCTGTCTCTCTTGGAGAATTATTCCAACACTCTCTTGGTGCCCTGCAAAAACTATGTGATGATACCATATCCCATATTGGGTGAGAAGTGAGGGCTTGGTTGCCTTATAAAGTGCCAGCTCCCTCTCTCCTCCTCGAAGGCCCTTTTGAGGACAAAACTATGAGGGAAGCCCAGGGGACGACCCCTGCCACGGCCAGGCCCAAAGCGGACAATACCTCGGTGCGGAGCCCCGGTGTTCGAGAACGGATCATCATCAGCTGGCGCCGTCTGTGGGAAGAGAGTGGGCCATGTGCCAGAGCGCTTCCCAACCCCTCACTGGGGGGTACTGATGATACCATATCCCACATCGGGTGAGAAGTGAGGGCTTGGTTGCCTTATAAAGCGCCAGCTCCCTCTCTCCTCCTCGAGGGCCCTTTTGGGGACAAAACCGTGAGGGAAGCCCAGGGGAATACCCCTGCCATGGCCAGGCCCAAAGCGGACAATACCTTAGGGCGAAGCCCTGGTGTGCGAGAATAGATCATCATCAGCTGGCGCCCTCTGAGGGAAGAGAGTGGGCCATGTGCCAGAGCACTTCCCAACCCCTCACTGGGGGGTACTGATGATACCATATCCCACATCGGGTGAGAAGTAAGGGCTTGGTTGCCTTATAAAGAGCCAGCTCCCTCTCTCCTCCTCGAGGGCCCTTTTAGGGACAAAACCGTGAGGGAAGCCCAGGGGACGACCCCTGCCATGGCCAGGCCCAAAGCGGATAATACCTCTGGGCAGAGCCCCAGTGTGCGAGAACGGATCATCATTAGCTAGCGCCGTCTGGGGGAAGAGAGTGGGCCATGTGCTAGAGCGCTTCCCAACCCCTCACTGGGGGGTACTGATGATACCATATCCCACATCGGGTGAGAAGTGAGGGCTTGGTTGCCTTATAAAGCGCCAGCTCCCTCTCTCCTCCTCGAGGGCCCTTTTGGGGACAAAACCGTGAGGGAAGCCCAGGGGACGACCTTTGCCACGGCCAGGCCCAAAGTGGACAATACCTCGGGGCAGAGCCCCGATTTGCGAGAACGGATCATCATCACTATGTAATCAGTAAAAGGTTTTCATCCAAAATTGAATAAATAGGCAAAAAGTTGGGTATTGTTTATGACCAAAAAGATCTCCAGATTAAATGTCCTTCAGATAAATCCTCTGACTGTTGTCCTAGCAAGAAAAAGGACCATTTCGGTCCTCTTCTTCATTTTCAGGATCTACTCCAACTCGGTCTTTCAGAAAACACTAAAATGAAAGTTTCTTCGAAAAAAGAAAACTTGAGGCAAAACCTCTAATTAGTGTTTACTCTGTAAACAAAAATGATATTTTGCTTGCAATTGTCCTAAGAAGAAGAAGAAAGAGAAATTGCTCAACCAACTCAATGCCATAAATGATTCTTTTAAGCTCTTTGACCTTGAGTCAATTTTCTCTCTTGATGATGGGTATTCTCCTTATTCTATTTTGGCCATTAGATATTTAGATAGTGAATCAGAACTCAGCCCAATTTAGTATGATAATCCTTTACCCTATCTTTCCCTTGCCCAGCCCATGCCCCTGGAAAAAGTTCACATCACTCTTTCCAAATATGCCTGGCCACTCCCGATTATAGCCTTCTTTAATACTGGTGCTAGTTCAATAATTCTTAACCCATCATTATTACATGAATCACATTGAGAACCCTATTAACAAGCTTTTCGAGTTGCTAATGGTTAGAAGTTTGTCATTGATAGAATTAGTAAACCTATACTTATTCGACTCTTCCCAAATCTCACTATTCGCTATAAGAGTTCTTGGCTCTCGTCTCCCTGATAAAGACATTTTGATTGGGTTTGATATACTTCATAAAATACCTCGAAGCCATTCATTTCCTTAGACCCAAATCCCCTTTTTCTATTTAACTAAAGTTTTTGCACCTATTCAAACTCAGTTAATAAAAACCTCTTGTGCTGAGACCCATATTGAATTTCTAACCAAATGCTCAGCTCCTTTATAGAAAAGTCCGGACTTCTTTGTCTCATTTCCTTGTAAGCTCAATGAAAATGTCAATCCCACCAAAGTCAGCCATCCTGGTATGACTCCTAAACATCTAGCTCTAGCTGTTCAAGCAGTTAAATAACTACAATATGATGGGCTCATTGAACCTACTTCTTCACCATGGGCTTGTGAAGCATTCTATGTAAACAAGCGAACAGAACAAATCAGAGGAAATTGTGGCTTGTGGTAAATTATTAGCCATCAAAAAACTTCCTTGTCGATGATAAATTTCCTCTACCCAACCGCCCTGCCCTTTTCTCCCATCTAGCCAAAGCAAAATTCTTTTCCAAATTCAATAGAAAGTTTAGCTTTTGGCAATTTGGTGTTCTATCTTTTGAAAAATACGAAACAGCTTTCTACATTCCTGATCATCATTTCCATTGGACTTTATGCATTTTGGCCTCAAAACTGTCCCTTCTTTTAGAAAGCCATGGTCAAAATTTTTTAACCAATCCTTCCTACTGCCCTTATCATGGAGGACAGGAAAACAACATTTGGATCAGGATGGCAAGAAAGAAAATTTTCCAAAACATTAGTTTTCCCTAGAATGTGTTTGACATCAAAGGAAAATGTTAAGAACCAATTTGCCCACTGAAGAAACTGAGAGTTTGGAGCTTCTTGTTTTTTAACTTAAGCATCTGAGGGAAAGCTAATCAATGCCATTTTAACTACTAAAATCTCTTTGAATGTAGAATGATAATGGAACTTTGTCGGGCTAAAAGCACCGCTTTTATATCCACAAAGATGTCTCACATTATCTTTTTCTTTAAAGAGAATAACGGCCCAATAATAATCATTGGCATATGTTTGAAGAATCCTCTTGCCATCAGAAGGACTTTGCAAGGAAGGCAAAGTGTTGGCCAGTTTCTTAAGGCCTTGAATTGTATGGGTTTGTTCTTCAGACCAATGCAGTAGATTCTTTCTTAATATGATAGATAAAAAAGTAGTATAGAAAGGGACCTTTGGGATGAACTCAAGCATGTAGTTAACAATTCCCCAAAAATTTTGAATTTCTTTTTTAGATATAAGAATATATGGAAAAGAATGTAGACGGGTAGCAATGTGGGGTTGGAGCTAAAATTTGCCTTTAGACATTGTCATTACAAGAAAATCAATGGAAATTTTTTCAATGAGTATTTTCGTTTGGGAGAGCATGACACCATATTTCTAGAGGAGGCCATGAAAATGGGACAAGAGCTAACCATAAGGATCAATAGCCTGGAAAAATAGCAGACACATGTCATTAATATATACAAGGGTAGTAGGAAGGATTGGTTTAAAAAATTTGACCACGACTTTCTAACAAAAAGGAAAGGGTTGTATTGAGGCCAAAAGACACAACAGTCCAATGAAAGTGATGATCAAGAATGTAGAAAGCGATTTTGTATCTTTTAGAAGGTAGAACACCAAATTGCCAAAAGCCAGACTTTAGATTGAATTTGGAAAAGAATTTTGCTTTGGCTAGCTGGGAGAAAAGGGCAGGGCAGTTGAGTAGAGGAAATTTATCATCCATAAGAAAGTGTTTTAATGGTTGATAATTTACCACAAGCCAAAATTTTCCTCTAATTTGTTATGTACGCTTGTTCACGTAGAATGCTTTACAAGCCCATGGTCAAGAAGTTCAATGAGCCCATCATATTGTAGTTATTTAACTTTCTGAATAGCTAGAGCTAGATGTTCAGGAGTCAGACCAGGATGACTGGCTTTGGTGGGATTGACATCTTCATTGAGCATAAAAGGAAAGGAGACCAAGAAGTCCAGATTTTTCCATAAAGGAGCTACGCATTTGGTCAGAAATTCAGCATAGGACTCTAACACAAGAGGTTTCTATTAAGGGAGTTTGAATAGGTGTAAAAACTTCAGTTAAATAGAAATGGGAGATTTGGGTCCAAGGAAGTGAATGGCTTCGATAAGAAAGATGATGGGAGGTCCATCGTAATCGAGGTATTTTATGAATTATATCAAACCCAATCAAAAGGTCTTTATCAAGGAGATGAGAGCCAATAACTCGATGGCGAATAGTGAGATTTTGGAAGAGTCGAATAAGTATGGGTATACTAATTCGATCAACGACAAACTTCTCACCATTAGCGACTCGAAAAGCATGATAATAAGGTTGCCAATATGATTCAAGTAACAATGATGGGTTAAGGATTGTGGAACCAACACAAATATCAAAGAAGGCTATGACCAGGAGTGGCCGAGCATATTTGGAAAGAGTGATGTCAACTTTTGCCAGGGGCATGGGCTGGGCAAAGGAAAGATAGGGTAAAGGATTGGTGAATGGGGTTGAGTTCTGTTTCACTGTCTGAATATCCAATGGCCAGAATAGAATCAAGAGAATACTCATCATTAAGAGAAAAAACTAACTCAAGATAAGAGAGCTCAAAAGAATCATCTATGGCATTGAGTTGGTTGAGCAAGTTCTCTTTCTTCTTCTTCTTCTTCTTCTTCTTCTTCTTAGAACAATTGCGAGCAAAATGTCCTTTTTGTTTGTATAGCAAATACCGACCAGAGGTTTTGCCTCAGGTTTTCTTTTTCAAAGAAACCTCCATTTATGACGTTTTCTGAAAGATCGAGTTGGAATAGATCCTAAAACTGAAGAAGAGGACCGAAAATGATTCTTTTTCCTGTCGCTATGATAGTCACAGGATTTATTCGAAGGAATGTGAGTTCCAATTAAGATGGCAGCCATTAGTCGATGACTGATGGTCACATGTGATTGTGGCTATTGTTCCTTAAGAAATGTATGTGTGAGCCCCAGCTGATGTGGTAGCCATCGGCCAGTGACTGATGGTCACACACAACTGTAGCTAGCCTTTCACATATTTCTTTGTCCAAGCCCAAGGCCAATAGTGCCCAGGAATTTATTATACTAAATTACCAGCATCGATTGAAAAATAAAGGGTTCTTTGAAACAAAACAAGAAACAAAGTCAAATAAGTAAGGCTTCCAAACAAGAAAACAAAACAAACACATAATAAACGAGGATGCTCTTATTGGATTTTACATTTATCAAGAAAAAGGAAAATGAAAGGATATAAAATTTTTTATATATATTTATTTTTTTATGAGTAACTAAACAAAAAGGTCAATTTTTTACTTTTTTTTCCTTTTTTTTCCCTCAACAAACCCAATATTTAAACACAATGTGAGGGAATTAATGGTGTCAATAATATGTTTAACAATGGCAATTTGACCTAAAAAACCAGAAACCCGCTTCACCTCGCCCCTAATAGTATAGATTTGGGTGATAAATAAACAGGTTAGGAGAGGATTATGGGAAGAAAATAAAACCCAAAGCGGGGTTGCAAGCAGGTAAGGTTTAGGTCACCCATCCCAATTATTTATGAAATATAGTTGATACCACTATTATATGTCAATAATACAAAATATCCTTTTTTTTTATATAAGTAAATGTTAGAGTTTTGATGTTATTTTTTAAAATTTGGCTTCTTTTTTCTAGATTTTATATTGCGTTTATGTTTCTATAACTTGCACTATTTTTAATTTTGGAAAACTATTTTTATTTTGAGTTTTTATGTGGGAATAACCGTAACCCAATTAGTTTAAATGGGACATAGAATGAGTGAGAAAGTTCAACTCATCACAAGTTTGGGCTGGGTACGGGGTGAAGATTTTTATTAGGTGCTGGGTAGAGTTTAGCTTCACCCGTCTCGAATTGGCACTGTTCCCATCCCTAAATATGCTTTATTCACCAAGAAGCTTAAAAGGCAAAACCATTTTATTCCAAACAAGAAGTTTTGCATTCGAAACTGACAAATTCAATAGCCTCTAAACTCTAGTCACTTATAACTCTCCAATCAATATTTCAACAAGTACAAATTAAGGCCGTGTCTGGAGTGGTTTCATAAAAGAGTTCTCATGAGCCTGTTCTTGAAAACTGAAAATTTTGTGCATGTGCTGCCTTCGATAATTTTTAGTCATTTTAACTGGAAAACAAAAAACATGGGAAAGAAGGTGAGAACATTTTCCTAAGAAGCAACTGCTGTGCTTTCAAATATATTTAGCGACAAAGACATGTCCCAAGAACCCAAACTAGTGTCACTTGTATCCGCAGATAACTAAACATGTTATAAAACATGATGGAAATCAGCTACCTGTTTTTATAACTATCGAGATGGAATGGAAGTTTAAATATCAAAGTGCAAATTAACCGGCTGCGAAACTCAGGTTGCAGAACTCGATCCTAGGCAGGCTTCCAACAGGAGAGAGCAAACATGACTCGCCCTTTCCACCCAGTTAACATCCACTGGCAGGTCGACTCATCCAGAAAAAAGTCCTTGTGGTAGCGTGATTTCACCTTAGCCCTTACTCCCTTCATGATCTCCTGGTTCAAAGGAAGCTGCCTCAACCCGGCCCTCAGACTCCGAATATGCCACTGCTTGTATGTCTCCGGCCTTGCAACCCTCTCTAGTCCTTCACATGCTATGACATTCAAAATTTCCATCCCCCATATGTTCCTCTCAAACAACGTCCTCTCCTGATTTTCACGGGGCAAATTAGCCTCAAACATATCAAACATTGCAGAGAAGTAGAAGAGAGCCTCGCGAAACCGTGAAACAAAAAATGGGGAATTATAGGTCCCAGGAACTACTCCGTGTATAAAAATATTCGGATTAATCCTCTTGATTAAGTTCAAAACAGCATCCCGGGGACTATGCTCCATAATTGTGTCATCAAGTAGGTACTTAAAGTGGCCCAAACAGTTCACAACAAGCACCTCTTCTTTCTCAATTCTGAGATCCTCAACACCAAGAGTTTCCCATTTTCGTGCAATGCCATTGTACTCAAATGGAACATTGAACCTCTCACAATAATTTGCCAAGCAATGCCCTGTTTCTTTAACACTTGCATCTGGCCAGAAACCAGCTTGAGGATGGTCTATTCCAGTGATGCGTAGCTTGGGAGGTCCACCAGGTCTTGTTGAGAGACGCTGAATAAGGGGGGGCCATTGGAGCCCATACGAAATAGCAAAGTGAATAATGTGAAGACTAGTTGCTTTCTCAGCCAGTTCCATAATCATCTCGGTTGCAAAGAAATATGATGTCTCCAACCCGTAAGGGAATTCTGAAAGGCAGAGTTTATAAGCTTTCAACAAATCAGCATCTGACATACTCTTGGCAACAAGGGCTTTATATTCCATCGTCCCAGCACCGGCCAAGCGTGCCTCAAGGCTGTTAGCGAAGTAATGCGCCAACCTTTGGGATCCATCACCCGAAGGAGAAGAACGCGAGCGTATCTGCGTCAGTAGTTGATTTGCAACCTTGTGATCATTGCCCACCACAGATTGCATACATTTTAGAAGGAGACTCCTCAAATCAACTGCATTCTTTTTGCTCACCCCTTTTCTAGTGTAGCTCATTTCACCATTAGACCCTCCTTTTGCTGGCTCATTTTTCTGTGACTCCCTACTTGCCCTATTTGGCAAGGCACCATCACGAGTGTTCAATGCAGACTCTTCATTTCTATCATTTACGGACAATACCTTATCAAACATCTCTTGTAAAAGGGACTCTTCAGCACAGACTGCCAAATGCTTGTTACTTCTCCCTCCTCCTAAATCACTCCCCTCTCGGTGAAAACTTTTTCTTGCCCTCAGCAAACTATCTGGCAAGTCCCCTTCATCCTTTTCCAGCTTGGCTTTTAACTTCAAAACCTTTTCCTCTGCTACAGGAGGGGTTAATCTGTTGTTCTCAGTTCCACTATTTCGATTTCGTAGGATCTTAGTTTCCTTTATCCCCCCATTGAATCTGCAACCAGATTGGCTCTCCAAAGGCGCATTCACAAGAGACTCCACTAGCCCACCCACAGGACAGCAGGAGCAGCTTGAAGAGCAGAACGATTGCGAATTGGTCAGCGAGGTGCAGTCAATATGAGGATTATGTACGTGCGAAGATTTATAAGTGTGGAGACCACTAATTATGCCAGATTCAACCGAGTTGTTAGCATTGATACAGCTGCTACTGAAATTGCTGCAACATTGAGCAGAGGTATAACCTGAGCTGCTGCTTGTAAACTCATGGGGCAGTGGCTGATTGGGTGAGGAAGAATTTTTCTTATTAAGTATTTCATAGAAAGATTTCTCAGCATCATGAAGATTGGAGTCCTGGATCGTGCAGGCCTTATCCTCCCAGTCATCTTCCATTAATACCTGATTTATGTACCTGAGAACAGCGTCAGAATCTCTGTCCAATCTATTGGAAAAATCTGTAGAGCGAATTACAGGGTCTGGAACATTTGAATTCAGGGGAAGATCCACAATATCATAATCTAGGGTGGTTTCTTTGGGTTGAAATCCTTCGACAACATAAGGATCTGAAGAGGCTGAAACAGAGTCGTAATCAAATTCACATCCATCCTTAGAACCAGAAAATGCAGGCAGAAATGTATCCATGAGCACCTTTCTGGTAGAGAAATTGGATGAAAATCCAACTTCAAGCACTCAAGCTGTATTAAAATAGTATCCAATGGTAAACAAATTTCAATAAGCTACATTAAATCGCAGTATTAAGAGAGAACCATGACAGTGGCAACTGTTCAAACAGATAAAGGGTGAAATTCCATTGCCAAACAAGTAAGAGACCTGGTCAACTTGATTAAAAAAAACAATATATAGTATTCACAAACAGACTCAAGATAACCTCACTAAGATAAGAGTATTAAGCAGATAAGACCTGGTTATAGTTTTTAAAATCTTAATACAGTCCAGGACCAGGATATTTAAGCAGAACGAAAGAGAAGCTCAAGATGAATGGAGAAATTAATCTGAAGAATTCAAGAATGTTTATGTGATATATATACATGGTTCCAATTTCAAGAAAAATCAAACAACAAACGAATAAAAACATCATACCTCCGATAAATCGAAGAAGAAGATTGAGTATAGGCTACATAGCTCCTCTGTTAGAAGAATGGGCCGGCGGCTGATCTTTGACTTGCATAAGCGCGTTTTCGATAAACGAAAAGTTTATTTTGCATAAACGCGTTTTTGATACGAGTACAAACTCATTTAAAAAATTTAGAAAAATGTTTTGAAAAATCAAAGGAAATATTTTAAAAACTCTCAGCAAATATTAAGAAAACTTAACAGAAATTCTTAAAAAATTTTAAAAAAAATATTTTAAAAACTTAAATATTAATTTTTATATATATTTTTTAAAATTTTAACTAAGTATTTATAAAATTATTCATATGAATTTCTACTAAGTTTTTTGAAACCTTCTTTTGAGTTTCACGAAAGTTTTTTAGTATAACTCTTATTAAATTTTTTAATTATTTTTCGCTTCTGATTTTTTTTTATATTTTTTTTACCGCTTTTCCTGCCTCCAATTTTTCTAACCTTTTCCTTCCGCTATTTATTTTAATAGCTACGATACCAACAAGCAGCACTACCCCTTCTTCCTCTTTCCCAATTTCGCATCTTCTCTACTTCTCTATTCCCTTCAGTACTCACTTTTTTTTCTTTAGTTTGATTCCCAACCTTTTTAATTGAAAAAATTTAGGACGTAGAAAACAAACAACTTCATCATCTTAGAAGCAAACCCCCAAAGGCATTGGTCAAAGGATCTCAAAACTGACACCAAGCATCAGCCACCAAAAAACCCACCTTAAGACAAAGAACCCCCCAATAGCATAATCTGCAACACACCACCTTGTTGAGAAGAGAGACAAGATGTAGAGAGAGAGAGTTCCCCACGCTGTTGAGAGAGAGAGAGGGGCTGGCTGTTGAGGAGAGAGAATGATCGGTCACTAACAGTAAAATAAATTGGCTCGGCTTCAGCCAACGCGAGACACCTTTGTTAAACGGATTCAAACTAGTGGCTACAGTGAAGACACGGAGCGTCCCTATCATAATATTGATGGGAATGTAATACATACCCTTCTTGATTTCAACTATTTGACGAAGAGCAATTGAGAAGCATCACTTATTCTCATTACATGCCCGTCTTCTAACGTTTTCTTCCTTGCGGCCTCTTTCGAACTTGGAAGAAAGATGGGAAAGAAGAGAATAAAATGCCTAAAGAAAAAAATGCCTAAAGAAAAATTAAAAAAAACTTAATTTTCTTTCTACTCCCATTTAGTTTCTTTCTTTTCTTTTCTCTTTCTCTTTAAATTTTAAATAAGAAAAAATTATTTTTTCTTCAATCTTTTACTTAGTTTCTTTGCAAAGCTAACTAGAGAAAAATAATTACTTTTCCGATAATTTTTTTCCATCCTTTTCTTTCTTTCTTTTTTTCGCTTTTCACTAGATCAAATAGGCCTTTAATCGTTATTTCTTTTTCTATTACTGTTCCATCCACAAATTTCTAAGCATATATCCACACCCAGAGGAGGCAAAGTCAATGTAGGCCTAGAGGAGACAAGTGTCCCCTCTCAAGTTTTTAAGTTTTTAATAATAGTATTTTTGTCTATAAATTTACAAAATTTTTTAATTTGTCCTCTCTAAAATTTGTAAATGCCCCCCTCAAGTTTTTAAGAATGTCATTTTAACTAATAATTCATGAAATACTTCTAAATTTACCCTTCTAAAAAATTATAAATGCCTCGCTTAAATAGTTATTTTACATTAAAAATCTCTTTATATATTATATATTTAAGTTTATATACATTATATGTATATATAGAAGTTAAATACCCTATTAGCCCATTATTGGTCATGGAAAAAAAATGTTTTTAGTTTTTATTAACGATTGCCCCTCTTGAAAATATTTGTTGGTTTCGCCACTGTCCACACCACACTTTTATCCATAGTTATCAAAACCGGATAAGATCAATCGGTTCAACCGGTTGAATTCAGAATCGGATTATAAATCGGTCCAGTTCAACTAATTCATCAGAAACACACTAGAATCAAGTTGAACCAGATCAACTGATCAATTTTTTTTTTTAAATTAGTGAACCAACTAGTTGGCTTTTTGAAAAAATCGTTGACCAACTTTGACTTTATAATCCTTTTTTAAAAAATTTAATGTATTTATGGCTCCTAAGGGTTAAACTTTGAACTAATAGTAGAATTAAGTAACACTTATCATTATGAATTATAAAAATATATTTAAAGTAACACTTTGCAATATAAATTATATTTAAAGTAAAACATATATGAATAAATAAATAAAATTTTAATTTATAATATCGATTAAACTAATGAACTGTAAACCGATAGTCTGACCGGTTTGATTTTGATAACTATGCTTTTACCATAAATTTTGTGAGAAAAAATTGACTCACGTACCGTTAGTATTGTACATGTATATAGCATATGCACAAAGCCAAGTCGTATAATGAGACTCACGTGTATATACTATATAGTGTTAAAATTTATGTTTTATAATTTTTAATATTGTAAATACAATTTTGTCAACTAAATAAAAGATGCTTAAATTATGTTATAAGTGCACATGTTAACAAGACTTTTAAAAATAAATGCGCAATTCACCATTTTAGAGCGCTGCTTAGTTCCTAAGAAAAGCGAATTGAGCCACCCACGAGTTAAATTAATGTACTTTTATTTTACGAATGCTACAAAAAGAAGGTAAAGTTTGGATTGTTAAAATTGGCATAACGTAATTTATGCACTAGAGTATATACTCTGTAGGCTGACAAGTTAATATAATATTAGTATTTAGTTGTGATTTTTAGTTTAGTATATTTGTGTTATATTATTTTTATTATTTTTTAATAATGGATTGCATGTGCTTGACGTTAGCAAAAATAAAAAATTCATTCACATGAGTGAGATCATACCATACGTACTAAAAAAACTCTATTCTAAAGAATAAAAACCCGATTCCTCAATCACTCGCTTCTAAAATGGACAAACCTTCTCATAAAATTTTACGAAAACTTTTAGCAACGATTTCAAGATATATTTTAAACTTTAATATAAGTTTAAAAAAATTATCAAAAACTCTTAAAAAAACAACGTAAAAAACTTTTTTAAAAACTTGCTTCTCATAAATTTCTTGTATTTTTTATACTCTCAAATCTTATTAGTCAATAATATATAGATTTTTTAAAAAAAGTCTATAAATATTATATAGTATTAGTATTTTATTTTATCATAAAAATATTTTAACTTAACTACTCTATATTATTTTTTTAGAGTTTTTAATATTATTTTTTATAAATATCCTATATAATTTTATATCATCTATTATTTTTCATTTTTCATAATTTTTTTGAGCCACATTTCAGATTTCTGTGCTTCTGCTTTTTTTTTTTTTTGACAACTACGGGTGATATTCTTCCATTTACTTTGTCCAGGTCAACAGTCAACATCAACCACCTACTGACATTTATTTTACCTTGTCCAAGTCATCTAGAAATTATTAGTGTTCTTGCTCAGTGTTACGTGTCATTATTTCTACACCCATATAAAGTAAAGATGAGTTTCTCACCTATTAAATGTAGTATTTAACATCCCCGGAGTGGTAGAGTGAAAATGATTGGGTCTTCAAAAAATACTGAATAATTTTTTCAAGTCAACAATCATGACATATATATAACTTGGGTAATTTTACTGTCTCTTTCTGTTTTACTCCAAAAGCAAATATACTTCCTACACTTTAAAAATTTACACTTGCACCCCTTATTGGTAAACTAAAGTGGGATTGTTAAATTTTTTGTATAAACTAACGTTAAGTAGGCATGTTTGGAGTAGTTTCATAAAATAGTTCTTATAAGCCTGTTTTTGACAACTGAAAATTTTGTGAACTGCTGTTTTGGATCACTTTTAGTATTTTTAACTGGAAAACAAAAAACAGAGAAAAAAATAACATGTTGATTTTTTTTTGAAAAACTGACTTTTTTAGTTAGTTTTTGGTAACTCTGATAACAAAAAACTATTTTTAAAAACCCAACCAAACACAACGTCAATTATGGTACTCCTACAGGGTTACGTTGTTATTATTATTATTATTATTATTTTGGCTAATCAAATATTTGAGTTAACTTGCGTGTACCTCAACTAATCTTTGAATTTGTATAATCCCCTCGTGTTACAGGTCATTTTAATAATTGGATAATCTTGTAATAATCATGTAGGCAGCCATATGTTGCCTAATGTGGAGTCTTTAGGATGAGTCAGTATGTTTGGATAGAAGTTGCTTAGTTGTTTTGATAAGCTTCTGATTGGGTTGGTAGCTAGAAAGTAGGAGTTGATTTAATTAAGTTGTTATAGATTGGGTTTGTTACCTGAAACTTAGGAATCGATTAAGTCTACATAATCAGTGACTTATCTAAGCTAAAGGGAATAAATGAAAGGTATCGATCATTTTTATCAAAACCTTGTGCAACTAATTTGGTTCCCTGAAGGAGGTTGGTCTCCTCGAATTAGACCACTAATCTCCATCATATGAATTTTCTCTTCTCTTACTTGCCAAAATAGGTAAAAGAAGGAAAAATCAGTTGAAGGAGCGACTTAATTCTCCAGAGTTCTTAGAAGATTGTATCACCTCGTCTCATACAAATCGAAATAATTATCAGGTCAAAGGCTTTGAGGGAGACCTAATAGAATTAATAGCATCTAAGAAATTTTGAAACTTACATCTTATAGAAAGCAAACCTCAAGTCCCAAGTTTTGACCACCAAACTGGATTACCTTAGTCCTTACTTTTTTCATGTTCTCTTGGGTCCAAGGAAGCTGCTTGAACCCAGCCCTCAAATTCTGAATCTGCTAGTGCTTGTATATCTCTGGCCTTGCAACCCTCTCCAATCCTTCGCACGCTACGACATTCAAAATTTCCTTCCACCATATGTTCCTCTCAAACACTATCTTCTCCCAATTTTCGCTGGGCACAATATCCTCAAACATGTCAAACAATGCAGAGAAGTTAAAGAGAGTCTCGCGAAATCATAACACATGAAAGGGGGAATCATCGGTCGCATGAGCTACTCCATGCTATGTTATTTGGAGTAATCTAAATTTATGGAATACACATGTCAAACACTCTACACTTGATAAGAGTATGAGATAGGTATTTGATATGGTTAGTTAGACTTGCATCTAACAAGTATGTATAAGTAATTGAGTTTATTATAGAACTAAGTATAGAACTTCCATTTTATGTATGAAATGCTATATTTTAGTTCGTAAATATTATTTTTCTTTGAAAAAGTAAAAGAAATATTTAAAAAATATTAAATTTAGCAATATATAAGTGTTCTTGAACATGAGAATTAGATGAATCCAACACCTGAACACGTTCATGCATCCAACAGCTGTCCCCAAATCCAAGTAACATAGACTCGGTGTATAAAAATATCTGGATTAATCCTAGCAACAAGGGCTTTATATTCCATATTCCCAGCACCAACCAAGCGTGCCTCAAGACTGTTAGCTAACTAATGCGCCAACAGTTGGGATCCATCACCGGGAAGGAGACCAACACAACCATATCTGTGTCAGTAGTTTATTTGCACCACCCTTGTGATCATTACCCGCCAGAGATTGCATACATTTTACAAAGAGACTCCCCATATCAACTGCATTCTTTTTGCTGACCCCGTTTCTAATGTAGTTCATTTCACCATTAGACCCTCATTTTCATTTTGCTAACCGCTTTTTTAATGTAGTTCATTTTACCAAGGACAATAACATGTCAAACATCTCATGTAACAGGGACTCTTCAGATGAGACTGCTAAATGCTTGTTATTTCTCCCTCCTTCCAAATCACTCTCCTCTCGGTGAGACTTTTTCTTCCCCTCAGCACACTATCTGGTAACTCCAAAGGCGCATTCACAAGAGACTTTACTAATCCACCAATAGTATGAAAGGAGCAGCTCAGAGAGCATAATGATTTCAAATTGGTCAGCAAGGGGCAGTCAATAAAAGGATTATGTACGTGCAAAGATTTATGTTTGGGGAGATCATTAATTACGCCAAATAAAGCCGAGTAGTTAGCATTGACACTGCTGCTATTGAAATTGCTGCAACATTGAGTAAAGCTATAACCTGAGCTGCTGCTTGTATCCTCATAAGGCAGTGGCTGATTGGTAAGGAACGATTTTTCTTAGCAAGGGTTTCATAGAAGGATTTCTCAGCAGCATGAAGATTGGAGTCCTGGATCGCGCAAGCCTTATCCTCTTAAGTCGTCTTCCATCAATACATTTTACCAGGAGACTCCTCGTATCAACTGCCTTCTTTTTGCTAAACCCTTTTCTAATGTAGTTCATGTACCAGACCCTTTTGCCTGCTCATTTTTCTATGACTTCCCAATTGCCCCATTTGACAAGGCACCGTCACCAGTGTTCAACACTGACTCTTCATTTTTATCATATAAGGACAATACCTTGTCAAACATCTCATGTAAAAGAGACTTCTTCAGCACAGACTGCTAAGTGTTTGTTACTTCTCCCTTCTAAATCACTCTCCTCTCGGCGAAAACTTTTTCTTCCCCTCAGCAAACTATCTGGTAACTGCCGTTCATCCTTTTCCAGATTGGCTTTTACTTCAAAACCTTTTCCTATGCTACAGGAGGTGTTAATCTGTTGTTCTCAAAATAAAAAGTTCCACCATTGTGACTTGGTAGGATCTTCTTAGTTTCCTCTATCCCCACATTGAATCGCCAACTAGATTGGCTCTTCAAAGGCGCATTCACAAGAGACTCCACTAGCCCACCAACAGTAAGAAAGGAGCAGTTCAGAGAGCATAATGATTTTGAATTGGTCAGCAAGGTGCAGCCAATAAAAGGATTATGTACGTGCAAAGATTTATAATTGGGGAGATCGTTAATTATGCCAGATTCAACTGAGTAGTTAGCATTGACACTGCTGCTACTGAAATTACTGCAACATTGAGTAAAGCTATAATCTGAGCAGCTGCTTGTATCCTCATGAGGCAGTGGCTGATTGGTAAGGAACGATTTTTCTTAGTAAGGGTTTCATAGAAGGATTTCTCAGCAGCATGAAGATTGTAGTCCTGGATCGCGCAGGCCTTCTCTTTTGAGTCATCTTCCTTTAATACCTGATTTATGTACCTTCATAATCTAGGGAGCTATCTTTGAGCTGAAACCCTTTGACAACATTAGGATCTGAAGAGGCTAAAAGAGAGTCATGATCAAATCCACATCCATCCTTGCATGGCATAGGGATTGAACCGGCAACCTTAAGAAAAAAGTAAAAAAGAACATTGTCAACACCACAAAGCTACCACTAGCGTGATATGCTCACTAACTATTTTTATTATGAAAAATGCTATTCTTTCAGAATTTTTGTATAGAATTTTGAACTAGAATAATGTGGCAGTGACAGTTTTGTAATTAAAATACATCTTGATGGGTTATTTGTTTTAAAGTGATAGGCCCACAACTCAGCCACATCATTCTCGTTATATATTCTGGTTGTATAGCATTACTCTTTTATTATTTATAGGCAACTATACAACATCACAATGTTATATATTTTCATATTTCACCATGGATAAAGTTAGTTGCAAATAATTTGATGCATAAAATATCTTTAAAATTATTTAAATTATTACATATAGATATATTTCTATTTTTACAAAAAAAATATATATACGCTCAAGAGGTGCTCCTGCTCTCAAGATATTTTAAAAGAAGGTGCTCTCATACACCTGCTCGACAAATTGATGCCTTAGGATTCGACTAACGGTCCATTGAGACACAAAATAGAGAATTTTTATACTTGTCCGTATACATTTTGAGTTTAGTTTTGATGCACTAACAGTGTAGAATATTTTTTTATAAATTGGTACCAGAATGCTACATGTGTTCCATAAATCTTATTTTTTTATGCTATACTTAAACTTTAAAAGACTTGTGTCATATTATGGTATCTCGCGTGTATAAAAAAAATTTTACACTGTCAGTGCATCAAAACTAAACTCATACATTTTTTAGCATTTGTAAATTGAAGGCATTTATATTTAGTTTGAATGAAATAATAAAGCATTGAAAATTCTTTATTAGTTTTGTTTTATTTTATTAAAATTAATTTATGAATGTTACAAAAAGAAAGTAAAGCTTGGAATGTTAAAACTAGCGTAACATAATTTATGTACTAGTTACACTTTGTATACTGACAGGTTAAATAATATTGGTATTTAATTATGTTTTCTAATTTAGTACATTTGTGTTATATTATTTTTATAATTTCTTTTAACAATAAATTCAATGTGCTTGACATTGGTATTAAAAAAAATAATGTAACTCAAATGTAGTGTCACGGTCAACAGTCAATGTGAACAGCCACAGCTATTGTTAGATGACCTTAAACGATTAAATTTCTATAGGTCGTCTTGCTAACATGTAGCCAAGTGATCACAAGCACATACATGATCTGATTTTTTAAAAATTGTAAAGCCAACATTTTATTTTTTTATTTTCAACACTTCTATGACTTTATTCATATCTACTAAAACTCTATCTTAAGGACACATATTAACATTTGTTTTTCCTCTTGCGCCAATTTCTTTTTTTATTTTGTTTGATCACTCTCAACGACAACCGCAAGTAAATGAATCTCACAAGTCAAACAATATACGAAAATATGTATAGAAGAGGGCAGTTTATGCATTTGTATTGTAAGAAAAGAACTCTGATCTCTTAGAATATAAAGTTTAAATATTCAACATATATAGAATACATATAAGAGAGGGACAACTATTTGAGCAAGCCTTGACGAACTCCTAGGCAGGCTTCCAATAGGAGAGAGCATAGATGACTCGTCCTTTCCACCCAGCTAACATCCACTGCCTGACCTCATCCACAAAAAGGTCCTTGTGATAGCCTGATCTCATCATAGCCCTTACTCCCTTCATGATCTCTTGGTTCAAAGGAAGGTGCCTGAACCCAGCCCTCAGAGTCCGAGTCTGCCACTGCTTATATGTCTCTGGCCTTGCTCTCCTATCTAATCCTTCACATGCTATGGCATTCAAAATTTCCTTCCCCCATACATCCCTCTCAAACACCACCCTTTCCTGATTTTCACGGGGCACATTAGCCTCAAACATATCAAACAATGCAGAGAAGTGGAAGAGAGCCTCGCGAAACCGTAACACAAAAAATGGGGAATTATAGGTCCCATTAGAAACTCCGTGTATAAAAATTTCTGGACTAATCCTCTTGATTAAGTTCAAAACAGCATCACGTGGACTATGCTCCATTATTGTATCATCAAGTACGAACTTACACCGGTACAAACAGTTCACAACAAGCACCTCGTGTTTCTCAATTCTGAGATCCTCAACACTAACAGTTTCCCATTCTTGTGCAATGCCATTATACTCAAATGGAACATTGAACCTCTCACAATAATTAGCTAAGTGATGACCTGTTTCGTTAACCCTTGCAGCTGGCCGGAAACCAGCTTGGGGGTATTCTATTCCTGTGATGCAAAGCTTGGGAGGTCCACCAGGTCTTGTTGCGAGACGCTGAATAAGGGGGGCCCATTGAAGGCCATACATAATACCAAAATCAATAATGTGAAGACTAGTTGCTTTCTCAGCCAATTCCAGAATCATTTGGTTTGCAAAGAAAAATGATGCCCCTGTCAAAGGAAATGCTGAATGGTACAGCTTATAAGCTTTCAAAAGATCAGCATAGTCCATACTCTTGCAGACAATGGCTTTATGATCCGGGCTCCCAGCACTGGCCAAGCGTGCCTCAAGGCTGTTAGCAAAGTAATGCGCCAACCTTTGGTACCCATCTCCCAAAGGAGAAGAACACAACCTTATCTGCTTCAGTAGTTTGCTTGCAGTCCTGTGATCATTGCCTGCCACAGATTGCATACATTGTACCAGGAGGCCCCTCATATCAACTGCTTCCCTTTTGCTAACCCCTTTCTTAGTGGAGGTCATTTCACCCTTGGACCTTTTTGCTACCTTATTTTGCTGCGACTCCCCATTTCGCAAGGCACCACCACCAGTGTTCAACGCAGGCTCATCACTTTTATCGTATAAGGACAATATCTGATCAAATAACTCATGTAAAACAGAATCTTCAGCCGAAACTGTCAAATGCTTGTTATTTCTCTCTGCTTCTAAATCACTATCCTCTCGGTGAAGATTTTTTCTTGCCATCAGCAAACTCTCTGGCAAGTCCTCTTCATCCTTTTCCAGCTTGGCTTTTACCTTTAAAACCTTTTCCTTTGCTACTGGAGGGGTCAATCTGCCGTTCTCAAAATCAAAAGTTACACAATTTTGGCTTGGTAGGAGCTTCTTAGTTTCCTCCATTCCCAGATTGAATTGCCAACAAGATTGGCTCTCCAAAGGTGCATTCGCAAGAGACACCACTACCCCACCAATCGTATGACAGGAGCTAAATGATTGTGAATTGGGCAGTGAGGTGCAGTCAATATAAGGATTATGTACTTGAGAAGATTTATGCTTGTGGAAATCACTAGCTATGCCAGATTCAACCCAGTTGTTAGCATTGATACAGCTACTACTGAAATTGCTGCAACAGTGAGTAAAGCTATAATCTGAGCTGCTGTTTGTATCCTCATGGGGCAGTGGCTGCTTGGGTGACGAAGGACTTCTCTTATTAAGTGTTTCATAGAAAGATTTCTCAGTATCATGAAGATTGGAGTCCTGGATCGTGCAGGCCTTATCCTCCCAATCATCTTCCATTAATACCTGATCTATGTACCTGAGAACAGCATCAGATAAGTCATTTTCTTCCGCAGAATCTTTGTCCAGTCTCTTGGAAAAATCTGTAGAGCGAATTACAGGGTTTGGAACGTCTGGATTCAGGTGAAGATCCATAAGGTCATAATCTGGGGTGGTATCTTTGAGGTATAATCCTTTGACAATATAAGGATCTGAAGAGGCTGAAACAGAGTCATGATCAAATTGACATCCATCCTTGGAACCAGAAGATGCCCGCAGAAATGAATCCATGAGCGTCTTTCTGGTAGAGAAATTGGATGAAAATCCAACCTCAAGCACTCAACCTGTAGTCAAAGAATATCCAAATGATAAACAATTTTCAATAGGCTAGTTTCAATCGTATTATTATGAGAGAACTACGACAGAGGCAAAAGATCAAATAGATTAAGGGTGAAATTCCATTGACGAACAAGCAAGAGACCTGGATAACTTGATCAAAATAACTACTATTCACCAACAGACTCAAGAGGAAGATCACATCACCAAGTTAAAAAAAAAAAAAATTAAGTAGACCTTAGCAAGATAAGAGTACTAAACGGATTAAACCCAGTCATAATTTTCAAAACGTAATACAGTCCAGGACCACGATATTTGAGCAGAACAGATGAATGGGGAAATTAATGTGAAGAACAGCGAAATTCAAGAATGTTTAGGTGATATATATGGTTCCAATTTCAAGAAAATCAAATAACGAACGAAAAAGAACATCATACCTCAGATAAACCGAAGAAGAAGAAGAAGATTGAGTATAGGGTGTATAGCTCCTCTGTAACAAGAATGGGGAGATGACAGAAATGGATTAACCCTCCGTAATTCAGCGGCTTAAACCCGTCGTTTTCAGTCATCTTGATTTCCTGGTAGATTTTTTACTTCTATCCCATCAGAGATTTGGGTTTTACTTGGAGTTTGATTGTGGGAAGCTGACAGAATAATTAATAGAACTGAATAGACAGCTTCTCAAATGGTAATGCAACACACACTCTTCTTGATTTCAACCATTTGACGAAGAGAAATCAAGAAGCTTCCCCCTTGATTCTCATTTCATGCCGTTCTTTCGACGTTTTCTTCATTGCGGCCTCTTTGGAACTTGAAGAAAGGAAGGTAAGGACCAGGAAAATAATCCTCTATTTTCTTTCTAGTTTTCATTTATTTTCTTTACAAAACTAAAGAAAAATAATTAGTCTCCCTAAAATTTCTTTATAACTAAATTAGTTCACTCTTGTTTGGGTATCAAGCTCCAATCCCACTTATCGATCATAACATTTAGTGTATCTTATTATATTGCTTCTATTAATTTTTTAATTGCATGTGCTTGACATTAGCAATAACATAAAAAAAAAAAAAATTTCATTCACATGACTCAATTCATAAGGGCGGCCACCCGTTTGCCCGTTCAAAGTCACGCTTCATTAATAGTGTTTGAATTTTTTTTAAATTTAATTAGTTTAATGAGTAAATTGGAGAATAATATTAAAAGTCCAATTCAGCTTAACTTGAAATATATATATATAATAATATATTTTATGTTATTTAATACTAGTTTTGATATTAAATTTTATATTATTTAATATTATTTTTAAATAAAAAATATTTTTAAAATATATGTGTGTGATTTGACAGATTTAAAAATCATAATTTTAAATTTAAACGAGTTTAATTTTAAACTCCATAAGAAAGAAATTTAGTGTTGTCCAGCCAATGCCCACAACATGTATTTCATTTCCTTGTCCAGCTCAACAGTCAGCGTCAACCACCCACTGACATTTATTTTTATTTGTCAATGGCCGACTGACATTCATTTCTTTGTTCAAACCCAAGGGATAATCGTCAACATTAAAATAACTATTTACTTTTTATTACCTAAAAAGGTTACAACTACGGTCTTTCTTAGTTCAATTTTTTCACGATCAACGAGTCCTAAATATATATTGAATAATAGCATTACTCTATTTTTTAAAGTCTCCCAACCTAAAATAAAAATTTGCTTTCATTTTAAATAGATTAGACACACTAAGTTATTATACTTACATGGTATTTCAGAGTTATAGAATAATTTTTCATATCATAGCACATCAGCGTACTTAAGAATTATCATACCAAATTACCAACATTTGCTGAAAAACAAAGGGTTCTTTGAATAAAAAACATAAAGAAATTCAAAAAAGCTAGGCTTTCAAAATAAGGGAAAAAAAACTACACTGTCTCTGTTTGGATTTTAAATTTATGAAGAAAAAAATAAAAGGAAAGAAAATTACTTAATGTTTTTCATTTTTATGGATAATTAAACAAAAAAAATTGAGTTTTTTTTCTTTTTCTTTTTATTTGCCTCTACAAACCAATATTCAAACACATTGTGTGGGAATCAATGGTGTTAATAATATGTTTTATTTATCAAGAAGCTTAAACCCAAAACAAGAAGTTTTGCATGCTGGTACACGAAAACATACATATTCAATAGTCTCTAAAATGTGGTCCTTAATTCTTTTTCTTTTTGTTTTTTGCTGGGCCAAATGTGGTCCTTGCATCCTCAAATGAATATTTGCGGGAACGTTTGGAGTAACTTCATAAAATTGTTCTCATAACCCTGTTTCTGAAAACTCTGAAAATTTTGTGAATGTACTGTTTTCGATCATTTTTAGTACTTCTAATTGGAAAACAAAAGGCGAAGAAAAACAAAACAACATTTCTAGTGTTTCTAGAAAATTGACTTTTTTTTAGTTGGTTTTTTTAAAAGAGTTTTTGAGAACAACGAAGTAAATGAATTTTAGATTTTGCTTTCTATTATTTTGTAATCTGAGAATAGAAAACTATCTTTAAAAACACACCCTCAATTACGGTACCGCTACTGGATTGCAATATATTTAGACAGCAATTATTCCCAAAGCAAAAAAAAGCTTTTGAAAAGTAACCAGTAGTTTGATCAGTTTACAGTACAACTTATTAAAGCACCGATTAAATTGGCAATAGCCATGACTGTTCTTTCTGCAGCCTATCATTTGAAGCCCCATCAAGATACTTGAGAATTTACTTACCAAATTAACAGCATTTACTTGCCAAGGTTGTTTGCATACTTGTTGCTCCAAAGATTTCCAAGTTCAAAATTGGATCCTAGACAAAACAATCAGAGTTGAGCATCACAGCTGAGGATACCTGCCAAGCTATTCTAGCAAAACTCAACTCAAAACAAGAGACAAAATCACATAATTTGGCTTTGAAACCAAAAAATAAAAAATAAAAAAAATGAAGGAACTACTACGGATGAAGTTAAATGCTGGACCTCATCTGTCAGGAAAATTGAGGGTTTTTTCCGAAAATAAGTATTTTAGAAAAGCTTTTTTTCCAAAATAATCAAAAGCAAAATGTTATTCCTAGAATAAGATAAAACGTAATTTTGGATTGCGTTTTTTGGAGTGGAATAAAAGCGGAAAAAAAAAACTAGAAAACGCAAGTGGGACCTGTGTTTTCTGCTTCGTCCCCCCTGCCTTTCTATATTTTGTTTAATAACTAATTCTATATTCTTTCTATATTTTGTTTAAAAAAAGATAGTTATTTTATTTATTTATGTTGATAAAATAGTTTTATTTAAATGTATAAAATCAAAATTGTTGTAAGAGTTTAGTAAAAATTATTAAATTTAAAAATGTGTTATTAATTAGTTTAGTAAAAATAACAATGATTAAATAATTAAATTTAAAAATGTGTTAGTAATTAGTAATAAACTATTAGAATCAAAATTGTGGTAAGAGTTTAGTAAAAATAATAATGAGTAAATAATTAAAATAATAATGAGTAAAATAATTAAATTTAAAAATGTGTTAGTAATTAGTTTAGTAAAAATAATAATAATTAAATAATTAAATTTAAAAATGTGTTAGTAATTAGTAATAAAATACTACAATCGAAATTGTGGTAAGAGTTTAGTAAAAATAATAATGAGTAAAATAATTAAAATAATAATGAGTAAAATAATTAAATTTAATGTAGGTTTTTTTTTTTAAATTTCATTCATGCGTATTTTTTTTCTTGCCTTTGAAAGTTTTATATAGGCTCTTTTTATTTTAAAATTTTTATTATATAATAGTAAAAAAAATAGAGAGTTCGTTTATGAAATTACATTTATTGTGATGTCAGAAAATTCATAGAACCTCTAAATATTGTAATTGTCTTAAATGAAAATAACAATTTGTAGTATATAATTTTATTCGCTAAGAAAATAACTATGCAAACCGTATCCCTAACCCTAACCTTAAAAACATAAATAAGCTTTATGGACCATGTTTATAACAACACATTGGTTTGCCGCCAACAGAAAGGCTACTAGGTAGATAATTGGCAAAGTCATTGGTGGCTTCTGCTTCTGAGAAGTTTGAAATTTTGAGTTAGAAACCAACAATGAATCTTCAATCATTTCTAGTATTCGTTGTGTTGGATCAACACATTCTGTCTTCGCTTGCTTTGTGAAATGGTATATGTCAAATCTTCATTGTATTTGATCGATCTCGCATTCCAGCGCTATAATGACCTTACTGATAAGTGATCTCCTATTCCATAGGTTAGCTAAACGAGCCTTTGGGACACGAAGGCTATGTTAGTCCAAGAAAGCAACCCAAGATGGGGGGTGAATTGGATTTTATAAAATTTATATCAAATAATACAACTAAAAAGAATTTAAGTACTTCAACAATATTTAATCGAAATAAAAATCAAGCAAGCAAATAAGGGAATATAATGCAAGCAAGTATAGTAAGCAAATAAGCAAAAACAGAGCAAGAAAAGAAGAACACTAGATTTATAGAGGTTCGGCCAACCTGTCGCGCCCAGATTTTTCGCGCCCGAGGAATACTCACCCAAGCGGGAAAAATGCTGTACTCTCTCGTTAGAACTCACCCTCCTAAAAGAATGAGTGCGACTAGGTTTGAATTGAAAAAACATTGGATTGAATAAAAGGCTTTTGAAAAAGATTCGGAGTCGCCACCTAACTTGATTAAGGTGAGTTAGGTCACCTAAAAACTAAGAATAATCCGAAAACTACACTTAGGGTTTTTAGAAAAAGGTTTTTGAAAATATCTCCTCAAGAGAGGGTTTTTAAGAAAACAGGTTGTTTGGCAACCTTTGGAAAACATTTAGCCCTTTTTAGAAAAATGACTCCTTTTGGTCTTTGAAATCAGTGATCCTAGGTTCGGAGGTTGGTTACGTGTAGGGAAGATGCACTAAGCTATCACCCTACCCCCCCCTTTCGGTACCTACATGTCAATCTACCCTAAATTCACCTATGAGAGTCTTTAACTAACTATGGTTCAACCCTATTCACTTTGAAAAAACAATGTTTGAAATAAATATGATGCATGATATGCAAGTGTAAGAAAAGAGAATTGAAAAAAAAATAGATTTGGAAATAAATTTGAAAAGAATTTGATTTGAAAATAGATTTGAAGAGATGGAATTTGAAATTGGAAAGTTTGAAAATTGAAAGTAAAATTTTGAAAATAGAAAATTTGAAATTGGAATTTTAGATTTGGAAAGATTTTGAAAACCGCACCCATGAGGGTGGAATTGAAAGTTTGAAAAGTATTGTGACCGCACCTATGAAGGTTGCCTACGTATCCCTTTGGGGGAATCAGGTCAGTCGTAGTTCGGACCGGAGTCCGATTGAAAATAGAAGGTTGGATTGAAGAAGGAAATTGAATTGGAAAATGAATTCGATTTAGAATTGGAAGAGGAGATTGGAAATTGAAATTAAGAAAATTGGACTTTGATTTGAAAAGATAGATTTGGACTTGTTTTGAAAAAGAGAAAGATGAAGGTTTAGGAAACCTAGACTTAGGAAAAGCTTGACTCGACTTGGAAGGTTTAGGAGATTAGGAAAGGTTGGATTTAGGAAATGTTTGAATTAGGAAATATTCGATTTAGGAAAGTTTCGAATTAGAAAAGTTTCATTTTTGGAAAGTTTTGAAATTAGGAAAGTTTTGAAAATCGAAAAGTTTTGAATTTAGAAATGTTTTGAAAAAGGGAAGTTTTGAATTTGAAAAGCTTTGAAAACAAGGAAGTTTTGAAAATAAGAAAAGTTTCGTTTTGGGAAAGGTTTGAAAAAGGAAAGTTTTTAATTTAGGAAATGTTTGAAAAAAAGGAAGTTTCAACTTAAGAAAGTCTTGAATTTAGAAAGTTTTGAATTTAGAAAAGTCTTAAATTTGGAAAGATTTGAAGTTTAAGAGAGTTTAGAATTTAAAAAGTTCTAGGTTTAGAAAGATTCAACTTAAGAAAGTTTTAAATTTAGTAAGTTTTGAATTTAGGAAGCTTAGAATTTTAGAAAGATTTGAAATTTAGAAAGTTTAGGATTTAGAAAATTTTAGGTTTAGAAAAATTTAACTTAAGAAGGTTTCAAATTTAGAAAGTTTTGAATTTGGAAAGATTTGAAATTTAGAAAGTTTTAGAGTTTTAGAAAATCTTGGGATTAGAAAAGGTTTGGGTTTAAGAAAGATTTGAAAGCTTGGATTTGAAAGAGATTTTGAAAAGGGGTAGAATTAGGAAAGGGTTGAACGAAGAAAGATTTGAAAGTTGAGTTTTAAAGTTTAGGAAAGATTTATATGTTCAAGTTTTTAGAAACTTAAGATTTAGGAAAGTGGAGGATTAGGAAGGATTGGAATTAGGAAAGATTTGGATTTGGGAAGGGATTGGATTTGGTTTCTAAAAGAAAAGATTTGATTTTGTTTCCAAAAGCGGAGGATAGGATCTAGTTTCCTAAACGGGGAGATTTGATTTGGTTTCCTAAAGGGAAGATAGGATTTGACAAGAATTTGGAAAGGGAGATTCTAGAAACCTTAGATTTGGAAAATTATTGTTTTGACATAGAAAAGTGGTTTTGGAAAGGTGTATAGTTTTGATGTAGAAAATAAGAGGTTTTGGAAACCTAGGTTTAGGGCAAAGTTTGAAAATCATGTTTTTGGAAAGAAAATTAGGGTTTCCTAATGGTTAGCTCTAGGGCTTGACTTTGACTCTAAGGAAAGAGATTTTTGGAAAATACTCTTTTGGAAACGAGTTTTTGGAAAAAAATCCTAGGGAGGAGTTTTTGGAAAGTAAATTTAGAAAGAGAGTTTTTTGGAAAAAAGATTTTAAAGGGAAGGAGTTTTGAAAAGTGTGTTTTTGGAAACGTAGATTTTGGAAGGAAGATCCTAGGGGGGAATTTATAGAAGGGAGATTTTGGAAAAGAGAGTTTTTGAAAAAAATTTTAGGGAGCGTTTTTAAAAAGTGAATTTTGAGGAAAGAAAGTTTTGGAAAGGAGTTGAAAAAGAGAGTTTTGAAAAAGAGATTTTGAAAGGGAGTTTTTTGAAATCAATTTTGAAGAGGGGAGTTTTAGGAAAGTATGTTAAAAAAAGAGATTTTTAGGAAGAGATTTTTGAAAAAAGATTTTTTTGGAAAGTGTGAAAACGTCTTACTTTCCTAAAGCGATTCTAGCCATAAGAGGGCTAGAACCACTTTAAGAAAGTGGTTTTGAAAACAAGGTTTGAAAATATAGACCAAAAGGCCACTTTTAATATAACACTTTCCTAAAGCAACCCTAGCCATGGAAAGGCTAGAATCACCCTAGGATTGTGATTTTGAAAACATGTTTTTGAAAAAGAGCTTTTGATGCAGTTTTGAAAACAAGTTCGAAAATGATTTTTGAAAACAACTTTTTGAAAACGAATTTTGGAAGATGCAAGACTATGATATGCACAATGCAATTTGGGGTCGTGAACATACAAGGTTAAGGCTTCACCACATAATCAAGGGGGCCGGACCCACATGGTCTTTGGTTAGACTATAAGAAAGCCCCCGACACGGTGACTCTCCAATAGTCCAATCCTACACATGGACCGGGAATCCCCTTGTTTCAAGCATGCAAAGAAAGGGGGGGAAAGAGATGGGAGATTAAAATAAAGAAAACCCAAGTGGGTTGGAGAGAGAAGAGAGAGGGGGAATGCGGAAATTTAAATAGGGAGCCTACCTTGTTTCTTGTTTATTTTGCGCGCCGTGCAATTTTTGGTCTTCGGTCTTCGTCTTGGTCTTCTTCTTCAGTCTAGGGTTTGTTTAGGGTGGCTAGGATTTGGAGAAACCTAAGGAGGCTAGGGTTTTGGAGGTGCTCGAGCTCTGTATATTGAAATATAGGATTCTTAGGTTAGGTTTGCAGACACCTTTCACGTTGAACGAGGCTCTGTATTTATAGAAGGAAGACAAGCCTGGCACCTGTTGCAGTGGCGCTAGGGCAAAATTTACACTGGCGCCACTAGTAGTGGCGCCGGCCATTTAGGAAACAATTAAGGTCGGCAAGTAACGTATCTTTGACCAGATTTGGGCGCCTGTACTAGTGACTACCATGTAAATTTTAGCCTGGCTTCACTAGGAGTGACTCCGGAAAGTCCGGGAATGATTTGAAGGAGCCGGGAGTGACCCGGAAGGCCAGAAAGGAGCAGGAACACTTAAAATAGTGTCCTGGAGGTATTTGACTTGAAAAGTGAGGGTAAGATGTGTCGGAAAGGTCGACCGGGCCTTTAGGGGCAAAATGGTCAACCGGACCAGAAAACTGTCGGGACAGACTCAGACTGTCCCAGAAGAAGACTTGGGATCTGGAAACATTATTTAGAATGTTCCCAGAGGTTTCCGGTTTGATTTCCAGAGCCGGTGTGGTCGAAAAAGGAGACCGGTCCACTAGGGGCAAAACGGTCATTTTGCACCGGGTTTGCTGGAACTGACTCGGAATGGTCCGGAAAGGTAAAGGAAGGTTGAGAACACTATAAAAAGTGTTCCCGGGTCATTACCGGTTTGATACCCAGAGCCGGTGTGGTTGGAGAAGGAGACCGGCCCTCCAGGGGCAAAACGGTCATTTTGCACCGGGTTTGCCGGAACTGACTCGGAATGGTCCGGAAAGGTAAAGGAAGGTTGAGAACACTATAAAAAGTGTTCTCAGAAGGTTACCGGTTTGATACCCAGAGCCGGTGTGGTTCCCGGGGCGTTCGGATGCCTAGGGGCAAAATGGTCATCTTGACCGGAAAAGGTCCAAAGGGTAATTTGGTCATTTTTCACCGAAGTGAGCTAACAGACATGGGTATTGACCTAGGTTTTGAGTGTTTCCGCCACTCGGACGGGGTTGAGTATTTCCGCTACTCGGACGGGGTTGACGATTTGAGAGTACTTCCGCTACTCTAACGGTTCTGTGAGTACTTCCGCTACTCTAACGGTTCTGTGAGTATTTCCGCTACTCTAACGGTTCTGTGAGTATTTCCGCTACTCTAACGGTTCTATGAGTATTTCCGCTACTCTAACGGTTGAGTATTTCTGCTACTCGGACGGCTCTGTGAGTATTTCCGCTACTCTAACGGGTCTATGAGTATTTCCGCTACTCTAATGATTGTGTGAGTAGTTTTGCTACTCGGACCGTCTCAAGGAATAAACTGTCTCGAGAGAGAGATTGGAAAGGGGTCTTATCGTCTTCGAAGAGACGTGCCTGGATTGGAACCGTCTCGAGGAATGAACTGTCTCGAGAGAGGGATTGGAAAGGGGTCTTACCGACTCCGAAGAGATGTGCCTGGGTTTTGAGTGTTTTCGCCACTCTAACGGTGTTGTGAGTGTTTCCGCCACTCTGACGGTTTGGTGAGTGTTTCCGCCACTCTGACGGTTTTGTGAGTATTTTACTACTCGGACCGTCTCGAGGAATAAACTGTCTCGAGAGAGGGATCAGAATTGGAATAAGAAAGAACAATGCCTCTAAGGGCATTTTGGTCATTTTGCCTCTATTTGGGCCTGACAGGCCCACGAAGCGATGGAAAGATGGAATTTGAAACTAGAGAATTGGATTCGATAGGAATATGCCCAAAATGACTTGAAAACAAGTCTGGACGGAGTGTAGACTGCCGAGCGGTCAAAAATGGGGTGCTTACACAACCTTGCCTACGTCCTCTCTTCTTCGATCCTTTTGAAGGTGTTCCACTATGTAAAGTTCTTTACACAGCTGCTAGTTTTGCTACAAGTGCCAAGCTCACTCTTACAAGAGCTCTTCCCCAAGCTCCCAAAACCCAAGAAATTTTGTCCAAGCCTCTCTCAAACTTATGAGTGATTTTGTCCAAGCTTCACTCAAACTTACAAGTATTTTTCCCAAGCTACACCCAAACTCACAAGTGTTTTTATCAAGAACACTCAAACTTACAGGTTTACAAACCCACCCAAGTGAAATGAATAAATATTATACAATGGGTAACTCTCCTAATGAGTAGATGAACAAATATAGATCAATGAATAACCTTAAACACTCAGGAAAATATGTGACAGCGACGTACAGGAGGTTTTTAGCTTCAAGCACTTGATATCAATAGTATAATTGCTCTGATCCTCAGTATTGAAGCTGTATGTATCTTGTATATAAAGATATAGATCGATTCTAGCCGTTGGAAAGGTATGAGAGAAGTTTAAGTTGTGTATTTGTCCATACCGTCTGTCAGAAAACTAGCCGTTACTGTTTGGGGGGTCATTTCTTTTAAGCAATGAGTCGACTCGTTTTGCATTTCAGTGTAAGTGAGTTGACCGAGCACGCTTACCATGATTGGGTTGTCAGTGCCCCCCCACTAGCGTGGCAGGTGAGCAGGAATGATTGACACCGTCCCACAAGGTCTGCTCGGGGTATGGCCAGCTCGATCATGCTAGGCATGGTCGTGCTTAGCAGGTCGTGCTCGGCAGGTCTTGCTTAACTATGGTCTGCTCGGTTTATGGCCAGCTCGATCATGCTCGGCATGGTCGTGCTCAGCAGGTCTTGCTCAACTATGGTCTGCTCAGTATATGGCCAGCTCGATCATGCTCGGCATGGTTGTGCTCAGTAGGTTGTGCTCGGCAAGTCTTGCTCAACTATGGTCTGCTCGGTGTACGGCTAGCTCGATCATGCTCGGCATGGTTGTGCTCAGTAGGTCGTGCTCGGTAAGTCTTGCTCAACTATGGTCTGCTCGGTGTATGGCCAGCTCAATCATGCTTAGCATGGTCGTGCTCAGCAGGTCGTGCTCAGCAGGTCTTGCTCGACAGGTCTTGCTCAACTATGGTCTGCTTAGTCGTGGTTGGCCATGGTCGTGGTCGGCCATTGTCTGCTCTGTTATGGTCACGGTCGGCCATGGTCGTGGTCGGCCATTTTCTGCTCGGTTATGATCACGGTCGGCCATGGTTGTGGTCGGCCATTGTCTGCTCTGTTATGGTCACGGTCGGCCATGGTCGTGGTCGGCCATTTTTTGCTCGGTTATGATCACGGTCGGCCATGATCTGCTCAGTCGTGGTCGGCCATGGTCGTGGTCGGCCATTTTCTGCTTGGTTATGATCACGGTCGGCCATGGTCTACTCATTGTCGGGGGTCCTGATCAGTCATTGCCAGATCAACCCTCATCACCTTGTTTGTGCAGATTTTCTCCATTCTTCTTCAAAGGTTCCAATCCTTTCAAGGATCATCCAAATAAGCCTTATTAAAGTTTGCAAATACTTCTTCAAGGCTTGATGACTTCAAGAACATTTTCAATCCTTCAATATGAAATCAACTCCATTTTGATTACATTTAGAGCTCTTTAATCATCATGACTTCATCCATTTATTCAAGTCTTCTTCAAGGTCTTCAAGAGAGCTTCCAAGACTTAAGATCTTCATATTTCAACTGTTCTTTGAGAACTTTCAACAGATATGGCTTCTTCTTTTTATCCAAGGCTATGAGCATTTTCAATCTCTTCAAGAATAAGATTACCCAAGTAATCTTCTTGTTTGACACTCAACCGATCAACTTAATTATTTTCTTGTTATCAAATGATTATAATCTAATCTGCACACTTAATTGAAATCATTAGATAACAACCACATAGTTTTGTTATCATCAAAATCAACGTGGAGATCAACCTTGAGTCAACAATTGGTATTAGGATGTTGTTTTCAGGATCAAACGCTTACCACTGCACCAAAAGCAATTGCTGTTAGTCAAGGCGCAACTTTATTTCCTTATACCTTCACAGCAGCCAGCACCACGTCTCGACTGCACGCATGCGGCAGGATGTTGGACGTGGCCCTCCAGGCCTCCGCCCAACAATTCCCCCCCCCCCCCCCACACCTGCTCACAAGCAGCCTGCCATCCAGGGGAGTCGAACCCGTCACTTGCTCTGATACCAGTTTTCAGGATCAAGCGCTTACCACTGCACCAAAAGCAATTGCTGTTAGTCAAGGCACAACTTTATTTCCTTATACCTTCACAACAATCAGCGCCACGTCTCGACTGCACGCATGCGGCAGGATGCTGGACTTGGCCCTCCAGGCCTCCACCCAACAAACTATACTATCGGCAATACATTTCTTACTCACGTCGTTTATCAAGTAAGTCTTCCCTTAAGAATCTTATGCATTGGTTGTCTGTCATACCGGGGGTGGTCGTAAGAATGCATTGTCAACACATTTTTATTAATAATTACTAACATATTATTATTTTTACTACTATCTTACCAACAATTTTGATATTATAATATTTTAATACTAATTGCTAACACACTTTCAAATTTCATTATTTTACTCATTATTATTTTCACTACTATCTTACCAACAATTTCGATATTATAATATTTTATTACTAATTACTAACACATTTTTATTACTAATTATTTTACTCATTATTATTTTTTACTACTATCTTACCAACAATTTTAAAATTATAATATTTTATTACTAATTACTAACACATTATTATTTTTACTACTATCTTACCAACAATTTCAATATTATAATATTTTAATACTAATTGCTAACACATTTTCAAATTATTATAATATTTTATTACTAATTACTAACACATTATTATTTTTATTTTTACTACTATCTTACCAACAATTTTGATATTATAATATTTTATTACTAATTACTAACACATTTTTTATTACTAATTACTAACACATTATTATTTTTATTACTATCTTACCAACAATTTTGATATTATAATATTTTATTACTAATTACTAACACATTTTCAAATTAATTATTTTACTCATTATTATTTTTACTAAACTCTCACAACAATTTCGATATTATAATATTTTATTACTAATTATTACTAACACATTTTTAAATTTAATTATTGTAATCATTATTATTTTTACTAAACTCTTCCAACAATTTTGATATTATAATATTGTATTACTAATTATTAACACATTTTTAAATTTAATTATTTTACTCAATATTATTTTTACTAAACTCTTACAACAATTTCAATATTATAACATTTTATTACTAATTATTACTAACACATTTTTAAATTTAATTATTGTAATCATTATTATTTTTACTAAACTTTTAAAACAATTACGATAATATAATATTGTATTACTAATTACTAACACAATTTTAAATTTAATTATTTTACTTATTTTGATTTTTACTAAAACTCTTACAACAATTTTGATATTATAATATTTTATTACTAATTACTAACACATTTTTAAATTTAATTATTTTACTCATTATTATTTTTATTAAACTCTTACAACAATTTTGATTTCATACATTTAAATAAAACTGTCTTACCAACATAAATAAAAAAAAAATAACTATCTTCCCAATAACTATCTTACCCACAATTTCATATTATAATATTTTATTACTAATTGCTAATACAATTTTAAATTTAATTATTTTATTCATTATTATTTTTACTACTATCTTACCAACAATTTCAATATTATAATATTTTATTACAAATTATTACAAACACATTTTTAAATTTAATTATTGTAATCATTATTATTTTTCCTAAACTCTTACAACAATTTTAATATTATAATATTGTATTACTAATTATTAAAATATTTTTAAATTTAATTATTTTACTCATTATTATTTTTACTAAAATCATACAACAATTTTCAATATTATAGTATTTTATTACTAATTACTAACACATTTTAAAATTTAATTATTTTACTCATTATTATTTTTACTGCTATCTTACCAACAATTTCAATATAATAATAATTTTATTACAAATTATTACTAACACATTTTTAAATTTAATTATTGTAATCATTATTATTTTTCCTAAACTCTTACAACAATTTTGATATTATAATATTGTATTACTAATTATTAAAATATTTTTAAATTTAATTACTTTACTCATTATTATTTTTACTACTATCTTACCAAGAATTTTGATATTATAATATTTTATTACTAATTATTAACACATTTTTAAATTTCATTATTTTACTCAATATTATTTTTACTAAACTCTTACAACAATTTTGGTATTATAATATTTTATTACTAATTACTAGCATATTTTTAAATTTAATTATTTTACTCATTATTATTTTTTATTAAACTCTAACAACAAATTCGGTTTTATACATTTAAATAAAACTATCTTACCAACATAGATAAAAAAAATAACTATCTTACCAATAACTATCTTACCAACAATTTTGATATTATAATATTTTATTACTAATTACAAATACATTTTTAAAATTTAATTATTTTACATCATTATTTTTTTTACTTCTATCTTTCCAACAATTTCGATATTATAATATTTTATTACCAATTACGAAACATTTTTTTTATTACTACTTACTAACACATTTTTTAAATTTAATTATTTTACTCATTATTATTTTTTTACTACTAACTTACCAATAATTTTGATATTATAATATTTTATTACTAATTACTAACACATTATTATTTTTACTACTATCGTACCAACAATTTCGATATGATGATATTTTATTTCTAATTAGTAACACATTTTTAAATTTAATTATTTTACTAATTATTATTTTTATTACTATCTTAGCAGCAATTTCGATATTATAATATTTTATTACTAATTATTACTAACACAGTTTTAAATATAATTATTATACTCATTATTATTTTTACTAAAGTCTTACAATAATTTTGATTTTATAATATTTTATTTCCAATTACTAACACATTTTTATTACTAATTACTAACACGTTTTTTAAATTGAATTATTTTACTCATTATTATTTTTATTAAACTCTTACAACAATTTTGATTTTATACATTTAAATAAAATTATTTTACGAACATAAATAAACAAAATAACTATCTTACGAATAACTATCTTACCAACAATTTTGATATTATAATATTTTTTATTATTAATTACTAACTAACACGTTTTTAAATTTAATTATTTTACTCATTATTATTTATATTAAACTCTTACCGCTATTTTGATTTTATACATTTAAATAAAACTATCTTACCAACATAAAAAAAAAAAAAAACTATCTTACCAACAATTTCAATTTTATAATATTTTATTACTAATTACTAGCACATATTACTAATTACTAACACATTTTTAAATTTAATTATTTTACTCATTATTATTTTTACTAAACTCTTACAACAATTTTGATTTTATAATATTTTATTACAAATTACTAACACATTTTTAAATTTAATTATTTTACTCATTATTATTATTTTTGTTAAACTCTTACAACAATTTTAATTTTATACATTTAAAAATAAAATTATCTTACCAACATAAATAAAAAAAAAATAACTATCTTATCAACAATTTCGATATTATAATATTTTATTACTAATTGCTAATACATTTTTAAATTTAATTATTTCACTCATTATTATTTTTACTACTGTCTTACGAACAGTTTTGATATTATAATATTTTATAACTAATTATTACTTACACATTTTTAAATTTAATTATTGTCATCATTATTATTTTCACTAAACTCTTGTAACAATTTTGATATTATAATATTGTATTTACTAATTATTAAAAAATTTTTTAAATTTAATTATTTTACTCATTATTATTTTTACTAAACTCTTACAACAATTTCGATATTATAATATTTTATTACTAATTACTAGCACATTTTAAAATTTAATTATTTTACTCATTATTATTTTGTCTACTATCTTACCAAGAATTTTGATATTATAATATTGTATTACTAATTCTTAACACATTTTTAAATTTTCTTATTTTTACTCATTATTATTTTTACTAAACTCTTATAGCAAATTTAATGTTATAATATTTTATTACTAATTAGTAACTCATTTTTAAATTTAATTATTTTACTCATCATTATTTTTATTAAACTCTTACAACAATTTCAATTTTATACATTTAAATAAAACCATCTGACCAACATAAATAAATAAAATAAACATCTTACCAATAACTATCTTACCAACAATTTCAATATTATAATATTTTATTACTAATTACTAAATACATTTTTAAATTTAATTATTTTACTCATTATTATTTTTACTATTATCTTACCAACAATTTCGATATTATAATATTTTATTACGAATTGCGAACACATATTTTATTACTAATTACTAACACATTTTTAAATTTAATTATTTTACTCATTATTATTTTTACTACTATCTTACCAATAATTTTGATATTATAATATTTTATTACTAATTACTAACACATTATTATTTTTACTATCATACCAACAATTTTGATATTATAATATTTTATGTCTAATTAGTAACACATTTTTATTACTAATTACTAACACATTTTTAAATTAAATTATTTTACTCATTGTTATTTTTTATTACTATCTTAGCAGCAATTTCGATATTGTAATATTTTATTACTAATTATTACTAACACAGTTTTAAATTTAATTATTTTACTCATTATTATTTTTACTAAACTCTTACAACAATTTCGATTTTATAATATTTTATTACTAATTACTAACACATTTTTAAATTTAATTATTTTACTCATTATTATTTTTACTACTGTCTTACCAATAATTTTGATATTATAATATTTTATTACTAAATACTAACACATTATTATTTTTACTATCATACCAACAATTTTGATATTATAATATTTTATGTCTAATTAGTAACACATTTTTATTACTAATTACTAACACATATTTAAATTTAATTAATTTTACTCATTATTATTTTTATTACTATCTTACCCGCAATTTCGATATTGTAATATTTTATTACTAATTATTACTAACACATTTTTAAATTTAATTATTTTACTCATTATTATTTTTATTAAACTCTTACAGTAATTTTGATTTTATACATTTAAAATAAAACTATTTTACGAACATAAATAAATAAAAATAACTATCCTACCAACAAAACTATCTTACCAGCAATTTTGATATTATAATATTTTATTACTAATTACTAACACATTTTTAAATTTAATTATTTTACTCATTATTTTTACTACAATCTTGCCAATTATTTTGATATTATAGTATTTTAGTACCAACAATTTCGATATTATATTATTTTATTACTAATTTACTAACACATTTTTATTACTAATTACTAACACATTATTATTTTTACTACTATCCTACCAAAACTTTTGATATTATAATATTTAATTACTAATTACTAACAGATTTTTATTGCTAATTACTAACACATTTTTAAATTTAATTATTTTACTCATTACTATTTTTACTACTATCTTACCAACAATTTTGATATTATAATATTTTTATTACTAACATATTTTTAAATTTAATTATTTCACTCATTATTATTTTTGCTAAACTCTTACAACAATTTTGATTTTATAATATTTTATTACTAATTACTAACACATTTTTTGTTACTAATTACTAACATGTTTTTTAAATTTAATTATTTTACTCATTATTATTTTTATTAAACTCTTACAACAATTTTGATTTTATACATTTAAATAAAAACTATCTTACCAACATAAATAAAAAAAAAAATAACTATCTTACCAACAACTTCAATTTTATATTATTTTATTTCTAATTACTAGCACATATTAGTATTTACTAACACATTTTTAAATTTAATTATTTTACTCATTATTATTTTTACTAAACTCTTACAATAATTTCAATTTTATAAATATTTTATTACTAATTACTAACACATTTTTAAATTTAATTATTTTACTCATTATTATTTTTACTAAACTCTTACACCAATTTCGATTTTATACATTTAAATAAAATTATTCTTCCAACAAAAATAAATAAAATAACTATCTTACCAATAACTATCTTACCAACAATTTCGATGTTATAATAATTACTCATTATTATTTTATTAAACTTTTACAACAATTTTCATTTTATATATTTACATAAAATTATCTTACCAACATAAATAAATAATCAGGGTTACCACGACACAAATAATGGCTACCTTACCAATATAAATAATAATATATTTTACCAATAAAATTAACTAACTGATTCAATTTGCAGAATAATGAAATCTTTTCCGAAAGTAGCAGGAGCAGCAAATATGGCTACAAATAAAATAATAGAGAGTTAGTAATCTGTGAATGGTATTATAATACATACATATATATATATAACATTACTATTTTGATCTTGTTACCTTATTGCAATGCAAAGAAAGGGCAGAGGAAGTGGGGTAGGAGAGCTGGGTGAGGGGGTTGTTCGCAAAGAGCTCCGGAGTGGGGGGAAGAGGAAGAAGAGGGGGGGAGGGATGAAAAAGAGGGAGTGAGGAGTGAGGCTGGAGGGAGTGAGTGGAGAGAGTAAGGCTAAGACTAAGTGAGATGAAGAAGAGAGAGTGAGGCTGAGACCAAGGAGGTGGGGGGAATTATAGGAGAGAAAAAACACAGCTAGTAGCTGCGTTTTGTCAGACATCCAGTCAAAAACCTTTGCAGGCTTTGCGGGCGTTGCAACCCCGTGGTACAAAACACAATTCAAGTTTATGTTTTCAGAAAAAAACGCAATCCCAAATTGCGTTTAACCTTATTCCGGTAAATACCTTTTACATTTGATTATTTTAGGAAAAAAGTTTTCAAAACTACTTATTTTGGGAAAAAAAAAACCCGAAAATTGAGAAGGTGAGACCATTCTCTTCCTAAGAAGCCACTTTTAGCTTTCAAATATATTTACACAGAAACATATCATTCCATGATGCCACCCTAGTGAGAATTGTTAAGCAAATTTGCAGAATTCCTAGGCAGGCTTCCAACAGGAGAGACCCGTGATGACTCGCCCTTTTCACCAAGCTAACGTCCACTGCCAGGATTCATGCCAAAAAAAGTCCTTGTGGTAGCACAATTTCACCTTAGCTCTTACTTTTTTCTTGATCTCCTCGTTCAAAGGAAACTGCCTGAACCCAGCCCTCAGAATCTGAGTATGCCACTGCTTGTATGTCTCTGGCCTTGCAACCCTCTCTAGTCTTTCACATGCTATGACATTCAAAATTTCGTTTCCCCATATGTTCCCCTCAAACACCATCCTCTCCTGATTTTCATGGAGGCATAATAGCCTTAAACATGTCAAACAATGCAGAGAAGTGGAAGAGAGCCCCGAGAAACTGTGAGACAAGAAAGGGAGAATTATAGGTCCCATTAGCTACTCCGTGTACAAAAATATCCGGATTAATCCTCTTGATTAAGTTCAAAACAGCATCCCATGGACTATGCTGCTCCATAATTGTATCATCAAATAGGTACTTAAACTGGCCCAAACAGTTCACAACAAGCACCTCGTCTTTCTCAATTCTGAGAACCTCAACACTTAAAAGAAGCACGAACTTAGACACGAGTATCGAAAATGATACGTGTCAGACATGCCGACACGATAATTTTTAAAAAATGTTGGACACGACACGATATGATACGATAAAAGACTATATTTTTATATTCCTTATATGTTATACTTATAAATATTGTACAAAAGAAGTGAAAAATATAAAAGATTACATGAATTAAAAATAAAAAAAGAATACATTTCACTACTTAATCGGCACAAATTCATAATTAGTTAATTATATTCCATAAAAAATATAAAATAAACAAACACATTAACACACGTTAATAACAAAAAAGTTGTTCTATCAATACACAATACTATAAAGTCATAAACGGCTTAAAATATTAAAACGTCATTACATTTAATCAACTATCCATTATCATAGCATACTTGTTTTTCTTCTTCTTATTGTTTTTTTTCTTTTTTTTCGAACCAATAATTAGTTTCAAAATTTATAGTTGAGGCCCCGCGTATTCCTAAAGTGTTCAAAATGAGACACGCGTGTTCAAGCCATATCCGTGGAGTGTCCAATGTAAAAATAAATTAATAAATAATTAATTAGACACGTATAATGGAGTGTCTGACACGTGTTCGAGGAGTGTCTCATGCATGTCAGTGTCCAACAACTATCCGACACGGGTATGGCTCCTCCAACAGAATGTCTGTACTTCCTAGCTCAACAATAACAGTTTCCCACTTTTGTGCAATGCCATTGTACTCAAATGGAACATTAAACCTCTCACATTGATTTGCCAAGCAATGTCCTGATCCTTTAACCCTTACAGCTGGCCGGGAACCGGAGGGGGGGGGGCATTGGAGGCCATACATAATACTAAAATGAATAATGTGAATACTAGTCCCTTTCTCAGCCAGTTCATAATCATTTGGGTTGCAAAGAAATATGATGTCACCAACATGAAAGGGAATGCTGAAAGGTGCAGTTTAATTATAGCTTTCAACACATCAGCATCTGAAATACACTTGGCAACAAGGGCTTTATATTCCAGATTCCCAACACCGGCCAAGCGTGCCTCAAGGCTGTTAGCAAAGTAATGCGTCAACCGTTGGAATCCATCATCTAAAGCAGAAGAGTGCAACCTTATCTGCATCAGTAGTTTACTTGCGCTCCTGTGATCATTGCCTGACACAGATTGCATACATTTTTCCAGGAGACTCCTCGTATCAACTGCCATCTTTTTGCTAACTCCTTTTCTAACGTAGTTCATTTACCAGACCCTTTTGCCCGCTCTTTTTTCTATGACTTCCCAATTGCCCCATTTGACAGGGCACCGTCACCAGTGTTCAACACATAGTTACTAAAATGAAAAGTGGAAACGGAAAACTTAAAAAAAAAACGGAAGCGAAAAATGATTAAGAAACTTAATAAAAAAAATTTTTAAAACTCAAAGGAGACTTTTAAAAAATCTACTAAAAACTTTTACGAAACTTAATATAAACTTTTGGGAAACTTAGTAGAGATTTTTGAAAAACTTAGTGAAAATCTATGCATATAATTTCATAGATATTTAGTGAGAACTTAAGGGAAAAAATATATAAAAATTAATATTTTCAGTTTTCGAAATGTTTTTCAAGCGTTTCCCCTAAGTTTTCCAAGATTTTCTGTTAAGTATCTCAATAGTTTCCTACGAGTTTCCCAAACGTTTCCTAAAAACTTTTGGAATGTTTTTTCAAATTTTTTAAACAAGTTTTGTACCCGTCTTGGAAACGCGTTTTCGCCTCCAAATTAAGTTTTCGTACAACAATGATTCAACATTGACTCTTCATTTTTATCATATAAGGACAATACCTTATCAAACATCTCATGTAAAAGGGAATTCTTCAGCACAGACTGCTAAATGCCTGTTACTTCTCCCTCCTTCTAAATCACTTTCCTCTCGGTGAAGACTTTTTCTTCCCCTGAGCAAACTATCTGGTAACTCCCCTTCATCCTGTTCCAGATTGGCTTTTACCTTCGAAACCTTTTCCTCTGCTACAGGAGGTGTTAATCTGTTGTTCTCAAAATAAAAAGTTCCACCATTTTGACTTGGTAGGATCTTCTTAGTTTCCTCTATCCCCACATTGAATCGCCAACTAGATTGGCTCTTCAAAGGTGCATTCACAAGAGACTCCATTAGCCCACCAACAGTAGGAAAGGAGCAGCTCAGAGAGCATAATGATTTTGAATTGGTCAGCAAGGTGCAGTCAATAAAAGGATTATGTACATGCAAAGATTTATAACTGGGAGATCATTAATTTTTCCAAATTCAACCGAGTAGTTAGTATTGACACTGCTGCTACTGAAATTGCTGCAACATTGAGTAAAGCTATAACCTGAGCAGCTGCTTGATCCACATGAGGCAGTGGCTGATTGGTAAGGAACGATTTTTCTCAGTAAGGGTTTCATAGCAGGATTTCTCAGCAGCATGAAGGTTGGAGTCCTGGATCGCGCAGGCCTTATCCTCTAAAGTCATCTTACATTAATACCTGATTTATGTACCTAAAAACAGCCTCAGAGAAGTCATTTTCTTCTGCAGAATCTCTGTCCAATCTCTTGGAAAAATCTGTACAGCAAATTATAGGGTCTGGAACATTTGAATTCAGGGGAGGATCCACAATCTCATAACCTAGGGATGTATCTTTGAGCTGAAATCCTTTGAGAACATTAGGATCTGAAGAGGCTGAGATAGCGTCTTGATCAAACTCACATCCATCCTTGGAACCAGAAATTGCCCACTTAAATGAATCCATGAGCACCTTTATGGGAGAAAGATTGGATGAAAATCCAACTTCAAGAACTGAACCTGTACTCAAATTATATCCAAATAGTGACCAAATTTCATCAAGCTATATTAAAACATTTTGTTAAGAGAAACAACTATGATAGAGGTAACTGTTCAAGACTACGTACAAAAATAAAATAATAAGTATTCACCAACTGACTCGAGGAAGATCAGATCACTAAGCTAAATAAATTAAGTGAACCTCACCTGTATAAGAGTATTAAATAGATACGACCTCAATCAAACAGATAAGACCTAGTTACAAATGGACGTATTCGTCAAAATCTTATACTGCCTAGGACCAGGATATTTAAACAGAACCAATGAGAAGTTCATCATGAATGGAGAATTTAATTTGAAGAACGGTAAAATTCAAGAATGCTAATTGTTATATGGTTCCAATTTCAAGAAAATTGAAGACAAGAACGAATAAGAGCATCATACCTGAGATAAACCCAAGAAGATTGAGTGTAGGCAATATAGCTCCTCCGGCACAAGAATGAGGCAATGAAAAAAATGGATCAGGCATCCATAATTCAGCGGCTAAAAGGTTTCATTTTAAGTTAAACTTGCCAGCGTTTGCCTGCCTGGTTGATCTTTGACTTCACATATTTTCTGTTTTTGGTACATTGGAGGGCTGCCCATGACCTCAATCATGAGTGCGGAAGCCACTACCACTTGGGCTAACCCCTCTCCTCATCTTTGACTTCACATATGGTTGAACTTGGAAGTTGGAATTTGTTAGCAAAAGCATCCAAATGCAGACTCTCAGACGGTCATCTTAAGTGATGGCGGCGAATTCCCTAACTTGGTGCTTGATTTCTTCGATTTTGCTCCAAGTCTCGACGCGCTTGTAGTTTCACAATTGAAAGAAAAATCAACTTCAAATGTGCAATTATATATATAATAGGGATGACCCGTGCCTAAAGCACTCTCAAACAAAATTTAAACTTTTATATGAGCTCCGAAACAAAATTTAAAACCATCATACATTTGGTCTTACAGGCAATATGAATGTAAAATTACGATGTTAATACAATCTCAATCCAAACACACAGAAACATAGAGAGATATTCAACAAACATGTGAGCATAGTTATTAGACCCGGGCCGACCAGTCCAACCAAGAGCCGGAGAGTCCGGCGGTTAGGTTCAACCATGTGTATCAGTTGAGTAATTAACCGGACCACGTCACGGAGCGCCTCATTCAAAGCTGCAGCGCAACTTTTCTATGTTATAAATTTCAAAAAGCGAGGGCACACTGAAGTGGTAAATGGCACAAACGGCCACTGGTCTACCTCCCTCTTGGTGAATTTTTCCCTCCACTTTTACCGTATAACGCAATACTGCTATAAATAAGCAAAACATATTAAATTTTATAACACAGTCCATACCCCCTCCTCGGCATCCAAACAAATTTGATTAAATTTTAGAAAACAAATAAATTCCTTGTCATCCCTCCTTGATGAACACAACCTAAGGTATTATGCTTCAATTGCTGATTCTAGTATTATCTGGCATACATTTTATTCACTTTATGACAAGATTACAGTGAAATTACCAACTCACAAGTCAAACAAAATACGAAAATATGTATAAAAGAGGGCAGTTTATGCATTAGTTTTGTAAAAAAATATTTCTGATCTCTTGACTCTTTGAGTTTAAAATTTCAGTATTCAACAGTATAACCATAAGAGTGACCATTATTTGAGCAAGTCTTGAAGAACACCTAGGCAGGTTTCCAAGAAGAGAGAGCATAGATGACTCGCCCTTTCCACCCAGCTAGCATCCACTGCCTGGACTCATCCACAAAAAAGTCCTTGTGGTAGCCTGATCTCACCATAGCCCTTACTCCCTTCATAATCTCCTCGTTCAACGGAAGCTGCCTGGACCCAGCCCTCAGAGTGCGAGTCTGCCACTGCTTGTATGTCTCTGGCCTTACTCTCCTATCTAATCCTTCACATGCTATGGCATTTAAAATTTCCTTCCCCCATACGTCCCTCTCAAACACCACCCTCACCTGATTTTCACGGGGCACATTAGCCTCAAACATATCAAACAAGGCAGAGAAGCAGAAGAGAGCCTCGCGAAACCATGACACAAAAAATGGGGAATTATAGGTCCCATTAGCAACTCCGTGTATAAAAATTTCTGGACTAATCCTCTTGATTAAGTTCAATACAGCATCACGTGGACTATGCTCCATTATTGTATCATCAAGTACGAACTTAAACCGGTACAAACAGTACACAACAAGCACCTCGTGTTTCTCAATTCTGAGATCCTCAACACTAACAGTTTCCCATTCTTGTGCAATGCCATTATACTCAAATGGAACGTTGAACCTCTCACAATAATTAGCTAAGGAACGACCTGTTTCGTTAACCCTTGCAGCTGGCCGGAAACCAGCTTGGGGGTGGTCTATTCCTGTGATGCGAAGCTTGGGAGGTCCACCAGGTCTAGTTGCGAGACGCTGAATAAGGGGGGGCCATGGAAGGCCATACATAATACCAAAATCAATAATGTGAAGACTAGTTGCTTTCTCAGCCAATTCCAGAATCATTTGGTTTGCAAAGAAAAATGATGTCTCTGTGAAAGGAAACGCTGAAATGTACAGTTTATAAGCTTTCAAAACATCAGCATAGTCCATACTCTTGTAGACAATGGTTTTATGAGCCGGGCTCCCAGTACTGGCCAAGCGTGCCTCAAGGCCGTTAGCAAAGTAATGCGCCAACCTTTGGTATCCATCTCCCAAAGGAGAAGAACACAACCTTATCTGCTTCAGTAATTTACTTGCACTCCTGTGATCATTGCCTGCCACAGATTGCATACATTGTACCAGAAGACTATTCATATCAACTGCTTCCCTTTTGCTAACCCGTTTCTTAGTGGAGGTCATTTCAACCCTGGACCTTTTTGCTTGATCATTTTGCTGCGACTCCCCATTTGACAAGGCAGCACCACAAGTGTTCAACGCAGGCTCATCACTTTTACCATATAAGGACAATACCTTGTCAAATAACTCATGTAAAACAGACTCTTCAGCAGAGACTGTCAAATGCTTGTTATTTCTCTCTCCTTCTAAATCACTCTCCTTTCGGTGAAGACTTTTTCTTCCCATCAGCAAACTATCTGGCAAGTCCCCTTCATCCTTTTCCAGCTTGGCTTTTACCTTTAAAACCTTTTCCTTTGCTATTGGAGGGGTCAATCTGTTCTCAAAATCAAAAGTTCCACAATTTTGGCTTGGCAGGATCTTCTTAGTTTCCTCTATCCCCAGATTGAATTGCCAACAAGATTGGCTCTCCAAAGGCGCATTCGCAAGAGACTCCACTTAAACATCAACCGTATAACATGAGTTGAATGATTGTGCATTGGTCAGCGAGGTGCAGTCAATATAAGGATTATGTTCCTGAAAAGATTTATACTTGTGGAAATCACTAGCTATGCCAGATTCAACCCAGTTGTTAGCATTGATACAGCTTCTACTGAAATTGCTGCAACAGAGAGTAAAGCTATAATCTGAGATGCTGCTTGTATCCTCATGGGGCAGTGGCTGATTGGGTAACGAAGACTTCTCTTATTAAGTGCTTCATAGAATGATTTCTCAGTATCATGAAGATTGGAGTCCTGGATCGTGCAGGCCTTATCATCCCAATCATCTTCCATTAATACCTGATCTATGTACCTGAGAACAGCATCAGATAAGTCATTTTCTTCCACAGAATCTTTGTCCAGTCTATTGAAAAAATCTGTAGAGCGAATTACAGGGTTTGGAACGTTTGGATTCAGGGGAAGATCCATAAGGTCATAATCTGGGGTGGTATCTTTGAGGTGTAATCCTTTGACAATATAAGGATCTGAAGAAACTGAAACAGAGTCATGATCAAATTGACATCCATCCTTGGAACCGGAAGATGCCTGCAGAAATGAATCCATGAGCACCTTTCTGGCAGAGAAATTGGATGAAAATCCAACCTCAAGCACTCAACCTGTAGTCAAAGAACATCCAAATGAAAAACAAATTTCAATAGGCTAGTTTAAATCGTATTATTACGAGAGAACTATGACAGAGGCAAAAGTTCAAATAGATTAAGTGGGAAATACCATTTACAAACAAGAGGAAGATCATATCACTAAGTTAAAAAAAATTAAGTAGAGCTCAGCAAGATAAGAGTATTGAACGGATTAAACCCAGTTATAATTTTCAAAATGTAATACAGTCCAGGACCAGGATATTTGAGCGGAACAGATGAATGGGGAAATTAATGTGAAGAACAGCGAAATTCAATAATGTATAGGTGATCTATATGATTCCAATTTCAAGAAAATCAAATAACGAACGAAAAAGAACATCATACCTCAGATAAACCGAAGAAGAAGAAGGAGAAGAAGATTGAGTATAGGGTGTATAGCTCCTCTGTAACAAGAATGGGGCGATGACAGAAATGGATTAGCCATCCATAATTCAGCGGCTTAAACCCGTCGTTTTCAGGCATTCTGTTTTCCTGGTTGACTTTTGACTTCTATCCCATCAGAGTTTTGGATTTTAGTTGGAGTTTGACGGTAGGAAGCTGAACAGAATTATTAATAGAACTCAATAGCCGCCTGTTTGGAACTTTGAATAAAGGAAGGTGAGGACCAGGAAAATAATCCTCTATTTTCTTTTCTACTTTTCGTTTTTTTTATTTTCAAAATTAAGGAAAAATAATTAGTCTCCCTAAAATTTCTTTTAACTAAATTAGTTCACTCTTGTTTGGGTATCAAGGTCCATTTCCACTTATCGATCATAACATTTGCGGGCATGTTTGGAGTAACTTCATAGAATTGTTCTCGTAACTCTATTTCTGAAAACTCTAAAAATTTTATGAACGTGTTGTTTTCGATTATTTTTAGTACTTTTAATTGGAAAATAAAAGGTGAAGAAAACAAAATAACATTTCTAATGTTTCTAGAAAACTGATTCTTTTTAGTTAGTTTTTTTAAAAGAGTTTTTGAGAACAACAAAGTAAATGAATTTTAGATTTTGTTTTCTATTATTTTGTAGTCGGAGAATAGAAAACTCTTTTTAAAAACACAACCTCAATTGCGGTACTGGTACTGGATTGCAATATATTTAGACAGCAATTATTCCCAAAGCAAAAAAAAGCTTTTGAAAAGTAACCAGTATTTTGATCAGTTTACAGTACAACTGATTAAAGCACCAATTACTTTGGCAATAGCCATGACTGTTCTTTCTGCAGCCTATCATTTGAAGCCCCATCAAGATACTTGAGAATTTACTTCCTAGTTTAACAGCATCTACAGAAAGACATGCCAAGGTTGTTTGCATACTTTGGCTGAAAAGATTTCCAAGTTCAAATTTGGATCCAGACAAAACAGTCAGAGTTGAGCATGACAGCTGAGGATACCTGCCAAGCTATTTTAGCAAAACCCAACTCAAACAAGAGACAAAATCACGTAATTTGGCTTTGAAACCAAAAAAGAAGAAAAAAGAAAAAAGAAGGAACTACCATGGATGAACTTAAATGCTGGACCTCATCTGTCAGGAAAATTGACAAGGTGAGACCATTTTCTTCCTAAGAAGCAACTTTTAGCTTTTAAATATATTTAGACAAAGACATATCATTCCATGATGCCACCCTAGTGAGAATTGTTAAGCAAATGTGCAGAAGTCGTTGGCAGACTTCCACCAGGGGAGAGTGACTCGCCCTTTCCACCCAGCTAACATCCACTGCCAGGACTCATCTAAAAAAAAACGTCCTTGTGGTAGTGCAATTTCACCTTAGCCCTTACTTTTTTCCTGATCTCCTGGTGCAAAGAAAGCTGCCTGAACTCAGCCCTCAGAATCCGAATCTGCGACCACTTGTATGTCTTTGGCCTTGCAACCCTCTCTAGTCCTTCACATGCTATGACATTCAAAATTTCCTTCCCCCACATGTTCCTCTCAAACACCATCCTCTCCTGATTTTCACGGGGCACAATAGCCTCAAATATGCCTAACAATGCAGAGAAGTGGAACAGAGTCTCACAGAACCGTGAGACAAGAAAGGGGGAATTATAGGTCCCATGAGCAAGTCCATGTACAAAAATATCTGGATTAATCCTCTTGATTAAGTTCAAAACAGCATCCCGTGGACTATGCTCCACAATTGTATCATCAAATAGGTACCTAAACTGGCCCAAACAATTCACAACAACCACCTCGTCTTTCTCAATTATGAGAACCTCAACGCCAACAATTTTCCATTTTTGTGCAATGCCATTGTACTCAAACGGAACATTAAACCTCTCACAATAATTTGCCAAGCGTGCCTCAAGGCTGTTAGCAAAGTAATGCACCAACAATTTGTTAGTTCAGAAATCTGTAAAAGAAAAAAGAAGATGAATAATCGCATCCAAGGCACGATTAATATCGTTTTCCTTAAGACGACATTTCCCCCCACCAATTCCCAGAATCTAGTGTGCACCGAGTTATTGGCGAATCGCCTCTAGGATACAATGGAGTCCAGAAAAAATCTGTAATTCTGACTGCGTGTTGCACACACGAAATCAGACCCGAATATCCTTTGATTATCAAGTCTGCCAAGAATCTGAATGTCTGTTTCTACAGAAACAGACTTTAGAGATGATGAACAATAAAACTAGAAAAGAATCAAGAATTGTATCGCCTTTCAATAGATAGAGAAGTTGTAGGAAAAATATATATTTTTGTCTACGAATTTGCCATGTTTTTATAGACATTTTGGTGTCTTTTTGGACCAGACATGACTGTTAGAATTCAAATAATAACTGATTTCTAACAGTCACTTGCAGGTTTAAACACAGCCGTCGGATCGCCCCTTTCTTAATCTAACGGTGTAAATCGCATCTATTTATTATTTGATCAAATCATACATCACACCTCTATGATCAGGTGTGGTTCTCACCATACGATCTTTTTTGCTTATGTATTAGCCATCCGATCGTTGATCATCATGATTGACAAAAATCAATGGTCTTGATTACACGCCACATGCGCATGTGCCACGTGTCCAAGTGCCAAGTGCGCTACTAAAGCGCCACATTGCGCTACGCGACTCGCACGCGAGACGTGCGCGTGGCGCACATGTGGCTTGGCACACATGCTCACACTTGAGTGATACACCCAATCATTGCTCTAAAGTAATACATAGAAAGTTGTTGGCATTTATAAATGCCTTACAAAACTTCTCACTTTTCGATATGGGATTCATTTAATAAGGCAATAAAGACTTTCTTCAAAGCTAGTCAAAACCAAAATGGAAAAACCCCAAAACTACTACATATATTATATATTTTGAAAATAATTTCAACACAATTAGGATCCATCCCCCAAAGGAGAAGAGCGCAATGTTGAGCCAGAAATCAAATAAACAGCCACAAAAAAATGAATTGGAGAAAGAAAATTCACTATTCAGTGATAGAAAAATTTATAGAGGAAGAGGAGGAGGCTCACAGCTCTCTCTCTCTCTCTCTCTCTACTACAACTCTCACAAAAAGCTCTCTAAAACTCTCGTCGATCTACCTTTCTCCTTCACCTCAACCATCTATTTATACGGGAGGGAGGAGCATTGATTGGCCACCACCAACCTTAACAAATGGTGGTCGGTAGATGACTTTAGTGGTCGGCTTCTCGAAAGTGCAGCAGCTAGCTTCCGTCTTTGACTTGGATATGAACTCATCAATTCTCCCCCTTCATACTCATTGGAGGAGAATGTAATCTGACGTTCTTCAGTTAGCATCCATTTCGGTTATGTCTCTACACAGCTCGAGCTTCTCATGAGTAACCACCTTTGTCAATATGTCTACTGGATTCTCTTTTGTGTGAATCTTCTCAAGCTTCAATAGTTGTTGATCCATCACCTTGCGTATCCAATGATAGCGAATGCTGATATGCTTTGTCCGAGAATAATACATTGAATTCTTGCTCAAATCCATAGCACTCTGACTGTCACAATGCACCTTCTATTTATTCTGCTTGATTCCCAGTTTTTGCAAAAAATGCTAACCCATAACATCTCTTTCCCAGCTTTCACTGCAGCAGTATACTCTTCTTCTATTGTAGACAAAGTCACACACTTCTGCAATTTAGACCACCAAGAAACAGCTCCCCCTGCGAAGGTGTAAATAAATCTTGATGTAAATTTCCTACCATCCAGATCACCGGCCATATCTGAATATATATAGCCTTCCAAGACTGGTTTGACTCTCCCAAAACACAAGTATAGCTTTGTTGTACCTTTTAGATATCTGAGAATCCATTTGACAGCTTCCCAATGCTCTTTCCATGGGTTGGAGAGAAATCTGCTCACAACGCATACAACGTGAGCAATATCTGGCCTTATACACACCATTGCATACATCAGACTGTCTATTGTTAACAGTAGGGTACTATTTCCATTTCTTCCATCTCAGTCTTCGAGGACGGACACGAACTCTTGCTCAGCTTGAAGTGATTAGCCAGTAGAGTATTGATTGACTTGACATTTCCCATGTTGAACCTTCTGATCACCCATTCAACATACTTTTCTTGTGATAGCTACAACTTCTTAGCTTTCGTATCACGAATAATGTCCATGCCCAAAATCTGTTGAGTAGGGCCTAAGTCCTTCATATTAAAGGATTGAGATAACTCCTTCTTCAACTTGCTAATCTTGGCAGCATCTTGTCCAATAATTAGCATGTAATCAACATAGAGAAGAAGTTTCATAAAACTACCATTTGAGAATCTCTGAATGTACACACACTGGTCTATAACAGTCTTTTTGTACCCATGACCCACCATAAATGAGGCAAACTTCTTATACCACTGTCTTGGCGCTTGCTTTAGGCCGTAAATACTCTTCTTCAACTTGCAAACCAAGTGTTCTTTTTGAGGAGCTTCAAATCTTTCTGGCTACTCTATATAGATCTATTTCTTTAGATCTCTGTGCAAAAAAGCTGTTTTAATATCCATCTATTCAAGCTCCAAGTCCAGGCTGACTACCAATCCGAGTATAACTCGAATTAAGGTCATCTTTACCACTGGTGAGAATATTTCATTAAAGTCAACTCCTTTATTCTGCTGGAAACCTTTGACGACCAATCGAGCTTTTTGTTTTACTAGCTTTCTGCTACTATCTTTCTTTAGTTTGAACACCCACTTGTTTCTCAAGGCTTTTCTTCCTTTGGGAAGCCTTACTAGATCATAGGTTTAATTCTTTTGCAAGGAACTCATCTCTTCTTGTATGGCTTACATCCACTTGCCCTTATCCGTATGAGTTTGTGCTTCTTGAAAATTCTTTAGCTCCTCCTCATCTGTCAGCAAGATGGAGTCTGATTCTGAATATCTCCTTGATGGAATCAATAGTCAGCCTCCCTCTAATCTCCTTGGCTGAGGCTCTTTAATCTGGGGGAGGCACTTGGCTATGAGATTTCTTCTTCTTCTGGTAGAGGGGGTTGCTGCTTCCCCTACTCAACACCCTCTTCCTCTTTATCTTCTTCATCCTTCACTCCATTTGTATCTGTGGCTAACTGTACTAGAGCAGGATCACATATGTCTCATAGAGCATTAGAACTGGACTTCTTAAACTTTGCAAAGTCTTCGTAGAATGGGTCCTCTTGAAATACCACATCCCTACTTCTGATGACATTCTTTGTTGCTAGATCCCACAGTCTGTATCCATATTCTTCATCTCCATAACCAAGGAAGATGCATGAATTGGACTTCATGTCGAGCTCCAGTCTCTGCTCCTTGAATACGTGTGCAAAAACCTTACACCTAAACACTCTCAGGTGAAAATAGGAGACATCATTCTTTCCAGTTCACACCATCTCTGGAACTTCGAACTTTAACGGCATTGATGGTGATCTGTTGATTAGGTAGCAGGCAACACAAATAGCTCCACCCCAGAATGGCTTTGGCAAATTAGCCATACTGAGCATACACCGACTGCTATCCACAATGGTCTGGTTCATCCTCTCGACTACTCCATTGTGTTATGGGGTACATGGGACCATCTTCTTGTGGCAGATACTACGTTCTAAACAGTATGCCTTGAACTTCTTGGATGTGTACTCACCTCCATTTTTTGTCCGGAGGCTCTTCAATTTCTTACCAGTCTCCCTTTCTACCATGGCATGGAAGATCTTGAAGTACTCAAGTACCTAATCATTGGTCTTTAGAAAATACACCCACACCTTCCTTAAAGCATCATCTATAAAGGTAACAAAATACTTGTTACCGCCCAATGACTCTTCTTCTATGGGACTGCACACATCAGAGTGTATTAGGCTCAATAACTCTAATCTTCTCCGTGTAGAGGAGCTGAACGAGACTCGATGTTGCTTGCTAAATAAGCCATGCTCGCAAAGGTTCAGTGCCATCTCCTTGTTTGCTAGAATGAGAGCCTTCTCACCGTCATGAATAACCCTTTCTCTCCTATGTGGCCGAGTCTCTTATGCCATAGATTTGGTGATGTAGTCTTTAACTGCATTAAGGCTGTCTGAACAAATTTTCACATGGGATCTATATAGCGTGCCACAGATGTGTCTTCGAGCAACAACCATAGGACCTTTTGTTAACTTACAGGTGCCATTGCTGAAATGGTTATCATAGCGCTATTGATCGAAGGCTATCCCAGAAATAAGATTGAGCCATAGGTCGAGCACGTGTTGGATGTCCTTCAACACCATTGTGCAGCCAATGTTCATCTGGATTCGAACATCATTAATTCCCACAATCTTTGATGAACTAGTGTTCCCCATTCTCGCAATACCAAAGTCTCTAGCTTTGTACGTCGTGAAGAATTTGTTGTGGGGAGTGATGTGGTAGGTCACTGCAGTGTCTACCACCCATTCAGAATCCTGGCTAGCAACGTGGAGGCACGTCTCTTCTTCCACGGAGAGTACTATGACATCTCCCTTAATGGTGACTAGGGTGTCACCATTTTCCTTGTTTTTCTGATGACTGCCATAACCTTACTCCATTTTTAATTTTCAGCAGTCCTTCTTCATGTGACCTTTAATACCATAATGATAGTAGGTAAACTTGCTATGTCTGTCACTATGTCTGCTAGGATCTTGTGACCTTCCTCTACTTCTGCTTCTGCCTTTGCCTCTACCTCTACCTCTACCTCTACCTCTATCTCGGCTTTGTCATCTGCCTTGAAATTTTCCTCAGTTCTCTGTCACAAGGGCATGCGATTGATCTAGGCCAATCTCTTTTCTTCTGGACTCTTCGCTAACGAGTGCATCTTTCACCATTTCCATGGATAACTTCCCATTTGGGACAAAGTTGCTTAATGTGACTACTAGTATTTCCCAATTGTCTAGTAAAGAGCCGAGTAATAGGGCTGCCTGTTCTTCATCACTCAGAACACAATCTGTTGCAGCAAGTTGGTTCACTAGGTTCTGGAATTCACTTGTGTGCTCAGCCATGGAAATACCAATCTTTAGCTTGAGGTTTATAACTCGTCTCATCAGGACAGTTTTATTCCGTGAATTATTTGACTAGTACGTGCTCTCCAATTTCTTCCAAAGAGTATATCCATCTATTTTTTGTGCTACATGATAGAACACACTATAATCAATCTACTATCGAATTTGGGCAATGTCTTCTTGTTCATTTTAAGCCAATCATCATCATTTATCATCTATAGTTTAATGCCCTTATGATCCAAAGGCTCCGAAAAATCTTTCAGATTTAAGATATCCTCCATTCTTGGTCTCCGCATTAAATAATTAGTAACCAGTAGTCTGATCATAGCCTTCGTCATTGAGTTATCCATCAATTTACTCTCCAATTGGCTTGAGCAGTACTATAAAAGTAGAATTTGTCAAAACAGAGTGCACAGTTGAATTCGAAATGATGAAAAAACTTAAAAAAAAAAAGGCTTAATTGAACATTTTTAGGCATTTAGGGTCAAACTTTAATTTTTGAAAAGTTTTGGGGTTGAACTGTAATTTTTAGAAAGCTATGTGGCCAAACTGTAATTTTTAAAAAGTTGTGATGATGTGACAGCTGTTGCTAACTGGGTGATGGTGTAGTAGCTGACTAGGTGCTAATGTGGCAACGGACTGAATGATGATGTCACTACTGATGCAGTGATGATGTCTGCAATGATGTCACTACTTCTTTTCCGGCTACGGTGACATCGCCAGCACTGACTCATCAGAGAAAAACTTTGACTGGTTCCTACCGGCTCGTTTTAGCTATGTTTTCTACGTGGTTTGCGATGTTGGACTCGTATTGTCGAGACGAACACACTAGTGTGATCAAAACACGACTTTGAGAACTCTAATTTCTGAGTAGTGAGCAAAAATTACTTTATTTTTGCTCCAGTAACTCTAACGAGACTTTGATACCACTTGTTGAGTCAAAAATCAAATATACAACAAAAAACAAGGAATTGGAGAAAGAAAATTCACTATTCATAGAGAGAAAAATTTACAGAGGAGGGGAGGAGGCTCACAACTCTCTCTCTCTCTCTCTCTACTACAACTCTCACAAAAAACTCTCTAAAACTCTCATTGATCTGCTCATCTCCTTCACCTCAACCCTCTATTTATAGGGGAGGGAGGAACACCGATTGTTAAGATTTGGCAGCCACCAACCTTAATAAACAGTGGTCGGCAGATAACTTCAGTGACCAGCTTCCTGAAGGTGCGGCGGCTGGCTTCTGTCTTTGACTTGGGTATGAACCCGTCATGCAACTGTATTTGCGTTAGTAGTTTACTTGCACTCCTTTGATCATTGCCCGACACAAATTGCATACATTTTACCAGGAGACTCCTCGTATCAACTGCCTTCTTTTTGCTAACCCTTTTCTAATGTAGTCAATTTACAAGACCCTTTTGCCCGCTCATTCTTTTTTGACTTCCCAATTGCCTCACTTGACAAGGCACTGTCACCAATGTTCAATGCTGACTCTTCATTTTTATCATATAAGGACAATACCTTATCAAACATCTCATGTAAAAGGGACTTATTCAGTACAGACTGCTAAATGCTTGTTACTTCTTCCTCCTCCTAAATCACTCTCCTCTCGGTGAAGACTTTTTCTTCCCCTCGGCAAACTATCTAGTAACTCCCCTTTATTATTTTCCAGATTTGCTTTTACCTTCAAAACCTTTTCCTCTGCTACAGGAGGGGTTAATCTGTTGTTCTCAAAATAAAACGTTCCACCATTTTGACTTGGTAGGATCTTCTTAGTTTCCACTGTCCCCAGATTGAATTGCCAATAAGATTGGCTCTCCAAAGGAGCATTCGCAAGAGACTCCATTACCCCACCAACTCTACGACAGGAATTGAATGATTGTGAATTGGTCAGCGAGGTGTAATTAATATAAAGGGTTATGCACCTGAGAAGATTTATACTTATGAAAATCAATAGCTATGCCAGATTCAACCGAGTTGTTAGCATTGACACAACTACTACTAAAATTGCTACAACAGTGAGTAAAGCTATAATCTAAATTGCTGTTTGTATCCTCATGGGGCAGTGGCTGATTGGGTAACGAAAGACTTCTCTCATTAAGTCTTTCATAGAAGGATTTCTCAACATCATGAACATTGGAGTGCTAAATCATGCAAGTCTTATCATCCCAATCATCTTCCATTAATACCATATCTATGTACCTGAGAACAGTATCAGATAAGTCATTTTCTTCCACAAAATCTTTGTCCAGTCTCTTGGAAAAATCTGTAGAGCGAATTATAGGGTTTGGAACATCTGGATTCAGGGGAAGATCCATAAGGTCATAATCTGGGGTGGTATCTTTGAGGTTTAATCCTTTGACAACATAAGGATCTAAAGGGGCTAAAACAGAGTCATGATCAAATTCACATCAATCCTTTGAACCGGAAGATGCCCGCATAAATGAATCCATGAGCACCTTTCTGGTAGAGAAATTAGATGAAAATCCAACCTCAAGCACTGAACATGTAGTCAAAGAATATTCAAATGATAAACAAATTTCAATAAGCTAGTTTAAATAGAATTATTACGAGAGAACTATGATAGAGGAAAAAGTTCCAATAGATTAAGGGGGAAATTCCATTGACAAACAAGCAAGAGACCTGGATAACTTGATTAAAATAACTACTATTCACCAACAGACTCAAGAGGAAGATCATATCACAAGTTAAAAAAAATTAAGTAGACCTCATCAAGATAAGAGTTAAATGGATTAAACCCAGTTATAATTTTCAAAATGTAATACAGTCAACGACTAGGATATTAGAGTAGAACACATGAATGGGGAAATTAATATGAGGAACAGCGAAATTCAAGAATGTTTATGTCATATATTGTTGTGCAAAATGAACCTAGAAACACACACACACACACAAAGAGAGAGACACCAAATATAATGTGGTTCAGCAATTTGCCAACGTCCACAGGAATGGGATCAATATTCATTGAGGAGAAGTTTACGACTCTCTACTCTCACTAACATAGGAAAGCCTCTTTGCAAATACAACTCTGTGTATATCTCTGCCTGTCCCTTCCTTCTTCTCTTGCACACATTGCAAAGCCTCTGCCCGAAGGAGATTTATAGCTGCTTTTCCATCCCTGTGCATCCGTTTGAACCAAATCTTTATCGATTGATTTGTTCAACACTCTGTTGCACCACGGAAGAACACTCTAGTGCCTTCTCACTGGTTGAAGAAAAAACGCCCAATAAATTTCTTCCTCGTCGGCTATTTTCAGTGGGCAAAGTCCACTGTTGCGGCTAAAGAAATATGGGCTGGAGAGATATACATTCCAATGGGAAATCCACCTCCCCCACATGGGGTGGACCCTCTTCTACAAATCACCCCCTCCACCCATGTGGGGGGCAATTAAGGTCTTCATGCTCTATTGTGTAGTCGCCCTTGTCACAAGACGACTGCACCCCCTCACCGGAATGCCCATTGTGTCACTAATACTGGAGTGATCACCGCTACTACCAAATGCGCCCTTAGGCACCAATGCACCCGAAGGTGCTCAACAATGAGAGATATTGATCAAGTCCAAGTAGTGTTGGAACTTTACCCCTGTGATGACTTTCATTAACATATCTGCCAAATTTTTCGTTGTGCCAAGTTTTTGAAGCATTATGTCCCCTTTTTTTAGTATCTCTCGTACGAAGTGAAAACGGACATCTATATGTTTTGTTCAAGAATTATGCACTTGGTTCTTTGCTAGATGAATTGCACTCTGACTATCACAGTAAACGGTAACCTGTTTCTGGTCAATACCCAAATCTGCCACCAGTTCCTTTAACCAAATGGCTTCTTTCACGGCTTTTGTCATAACCATGTGATTAGCCTCTGTAGTGGATAGTGCAATTGTCGACTGTATAATAGACCGCCAACTAACTAGTCCTCCAGACATTGTGAACACATATCCAGTAGTTGATCGGCGTTTGTCAAGATCACCTACATAGTAGGAGTCAACATACCCAACTACCAAATGATTAGCATCATTACTCTTCTCGAACTTCAAACTAAGATCTACAGTCCTCAGAATATACTGTAGAATCCATCTAGCCGCTTGCCAATGTGTCTTCCCTGCGTTATGCATATATCTACTAATCACACTGACAGCCTGGGAGATATCAGATCGTATACATACCATGACATACATAAGGCTACCAATAAGACTTACATACGGAACTTAAGACATATAGTTTCGATCCTCATCACAGTTAGGAAATTGAGATGCACTAAGCTTGAAATGTAGGGCCATCAGAGTACTTACCGGCTTTGCTTTCTAGTCCATACCAAAACATTGTAGTACTCTAGTCAGATACTGTTTTTGAGTAAGATAAATTGTGCCTTTCACCTATCTCTGGAAATTTCCATCCCCAAAATTTTTGCTTCTCCCAGATCCTTCATCTCGAACTCACGACTCAGCTGAGCTTTCAATCTATTTATCTCCACCTTGCTTTTACAAGCAATCAACATATCATCAATATATAAAAGCAAATATATGAAGGATGCATCTACAAGTCGCCTGAAATACACACAATGGTCGAATTGGCTATGAGTGTATTGCAGGTTCATCATGAAGCTATCAAAACGTTTATACCATTGCCGAGGTGACTACTTCAAACCATAGAGAGATTTCTTCAAAGTGCAAACCCATTTTTCTTTACTAGCTACTTTAAAATCGTCAGGTTAAGACATATAAATCTCTTCTTCCAAGTCACCATGTAAGAAAGCTGTTTTCACATCGAGTTGAGCTAACTCGAGATCATATTATGCAACTAAAGCTAGCAATATTTGAATGGAAGAATGTTTGATAACTGGAAAGAATACCTCATTGTAGTCAATTCCCTCTATCTGAGCATAACCCTTGGCTACCAATCTAGTTTTGAATCGCACTCCATCCTTGGCTGCTTGATCATTTTTCGTATTAAAAACCCACTTACATCCGATTGATTTCTTTCTTTTGGGAAGCGGCACAAGCTCCCAAGTCTAATTCTTGTAAAGAGACTGCATCTTTTCACCCATTGCCTTTATCCATTCAGCCTGTTCACTGGATTGAATGGCTTCCTTGTAAGTGGTTGGAATGTGATCCCCTTCTGCTGGCAGTGTATATGTCACATATTCTTTATAATGTGTTGGTAAACATATTTCTCTTCTCGACCTATTTGTTGCAACTGATTCAGGTTGATATGGAAGCAATGTGACTGGACAATCAACCTCATTTTGTCCATCCTCTGCATTAATGATCATTGAATCCTTTGAAGTAAAAAACTCCAACATCTGCATATCACTCGATGTTTCGCTATGTTAGACTAGGTGGCAACCCAATAGAGAGGGTGAATTGGGTTTATAATTAAAAATTAAAATTTAAAATAATCTAATGCACTTAATTTTCAAGTGGTGAGATGTAATAGAAAAGATATAAAATATTAAGCTAGATATATAATGGATAAGACAACCCAGGATATAATCAATGTGAGATTAGTATAATAGATTCATGTGTGTGTATCTCAAGTATATCAAGACAGTATATATAAGAAAGACATTAAGCAAGATATAAGGAGAGAAAAGAGAAGAGATCAAGCACAAAGATTTAAAGTGGTTCAATTTGCTCCTCTTATGCCAAACCTACGTTCACCTCCAAGGCTCCTTCCTTGGGCAAATTCACTATTTTTCAAATAGCTTTACACCACTAGCTTGCTCGGTTGCTAGCAAAGCTTTACACTAAGTTTTTTGTTCCAAAAACACTCTAAAAACAACAATTTGTTTTGTCTCCAAAACAAAGAACCAAGCGGATTTTTTTCTTCGAGTGTTCCTCTTAACCACTTAAAAAATAAATTACAAGAGTTTAACAACCCGTTTACAAATGATATAGGAAAGTTGAAGCTCACAACTATAGATACAAAACTTTTAAGAGTTGAATAAAATAATGAAGCTCAAAGATGAAATAGAATGATGAAGAAGTAAAGCTCAAAACTTGAAGATCTTAATGAATATCAATTTCTATGCTTCGTCTTTGTAATCTCTTGTATATCTCTTATTTCTCTTATGTATCTCTATTTATAAATAAATATAGGAGATGGATTCGTAGCTTTAAATGAGTTTCTAACCGTTTGAGAAAGCATTGAAGATTTCTTCCGGTTGAGCTACTTGCTGCCAGACAGGTTTTTGAATTTCTGATCAAATACCTTCAATTTCATCTCGATTTTTGCCTTGATAACGTTCGAATTTGAAACTGGCTATAAGATAAAAGTTGTAGAAATGGAAGTCACATTTTCAAAACTTCAAAAATCACATCGATCCAATGATCAGATCAAAAGTGATGATCAAAATACTCAAACTATCTCTAGTTGGCATATTTGAATTTCTGCAGAGTTGCCTTCACTTCTACCTCAATTTTCTCCCTTATAATGTTCGAATTTGAAAATATCTATAAGAGAAAACATTGTAGACATGGTAGTCAGATTTTCATAACCTCAAGAATCAAGTCGATCCAATGGTCAGATCAAAAGTTATGATCAAAATACACAAACTGTCTCTCAGTTGGTATATTTGAATTTCTGCAAAGTTACCTTCACTTCCATTTCAATTTTCTCCCTTATAACGTTCGAATTTGAAAATGACTATAAGAGAAAAGTTATAGACATGAAAGTGAACTTTTCAGAACCTTAAGAATAAGTACCTTTGAATGTCTGTAGCAAAAGATATGGTCAGATTACTAAGACTATCTCCCAACTGTCATATTTTAAACTTCTGCTCCAATGTTTCACCTTCTAGCTCCGTTTTGTCTCATAATACATTCTCTTCACGATGTCCTCATAAGATACCGTTTATAGTAATTTGAGTTTTATTTCTAATGTCATAAAAATTAGATCAATCCAATGGTTGGATCAAAAGTTATATACACAATACTAAAGTTATTTCTAATGAGCTTTCTTGCCATTATCTTTGACTGAGTTTTCTTCATGCTTATGCATTTCTTTTATGTCCAAGACTAACAATAACTTTATGAAATGTTAAATAATTAATATTTGAAATATAAATAAAAAAATAAGTTATTTACCATTAAAATACACAATATATTTACACTTTTAACATAAAATTCTTTAAAAATCTTAAATAATACATCAAAAATACTTTATTATGAAATCTTAAGATTAACCAAATTTTAATTATTAAAAAATTTATATTTTTTATCATCAAAATCAATTAATGAAAACTTGAGACTAACAATTCTGGTTTAGGATCAAGCGCTTAACATTGGACCAAAAGCAAGTGATGTGCCAATACGCAATTTTATTTCCTTATACCTTAATAGCGTAGAGCCCTGCACTAAGTGGCAGGTGGGCACGAGGGTCTGCTCCATGTAAGCACTACGGGTTGGCCAGTCACTTACTCTATGTGGGTCTCCCATAAGACCCAACCAAGTCAAAAGCCGATTGCTGGCCCCTATAAGCCAACATGCTACTTGTGCTGCCTTCAATGGAGTCTTTATGCTTATGTGACTTAAGAATCTTAGACTCATTGGTCGTGACATCTCTACTGACAATGACCTTCTTTGACTCTATACATCAGAGTCTGTACCCTTTTATACCAAAACTAAAGCCCAAGAACTTTACTTTCTTAGCTCTAGGATCAAGATTATTCTCTCGAACATGATAGTAAGCAAGACATCCAAAAATACAAAGCGTGTCATAATCAAATAGCATGAGCATGAGTACCTTTCCATATTTCCATGGGTGCTTTCCCGCTATTGGAAGCTATGGGTAAACGGTTGATGAGGTGGCTAGCATATGTCACAGCTTCAACCCAAAACTGTTTGCTAAATCTGACATTTAATAACATGCACCCAACCTTCTCTAGCAAGGTACGGTTCATCTGTTCTGCCACCCCATTCTACTATGCGGTCTTCCTCACTGTGAAGTGTCTGACTATTCCTTTTTCCGGGCAAACTTCCAAGAAAGGGTCATATGTGTATTCCCCTTTATTATCAAATCTGAGTGGCTTGATTTTTCTGCTGGTCTGAGTCTCCATCATTGCCTTCTAATTAAGAAAGACTTTCAACATTTCATTCTTATGCTTCATCGTGTACACCCACACATGACGAGAATAATCATCAACAAAAGTAACAAACTAGTACTTACAGCCCAAAGATGCGATTCTGGTTGGTCCCCAAACATCATAATACACATAATCAAGAATCTCTTGTGTACAATGGATTGTTGTACCAAATTTGATCCGTGTCTGCTTCCCCAGAACACAATGCTCATAAAAGGGCAGTTTGCATATCTTGACGCCTTTGAGTAAGCCTTGCCTTGCAAGAGACTATAAAGCTTTCTCTCATACGTGTCCCATGCGCATATGCCATAGTCTGGTGGTGTCTGAAATAGTCTCATCCATCTTCTCAAGACCGTGAAAGTTGTCCAATCAACTGTACTCCCCTGCAGAAAGTATAAATTTCATCGCTTTTGACCTTTCATCACCACAAGAGCTCCCATTACCACTTTGAGAACTCCGCCAACAATAGTGATTTTGAACCCCTTTGAATCCACAGATCCAAGTGAGATTAGATTCTTCCGTAAGTCGGGCACATATTGAACTTCTGACAAGACCCTAACTGTTCCATCATGCAGCTTCAACCGGATGCTCCCTATCCCTCGAGTCTTACAAGCATTGTCGTTGCCCATAAGAACTATTGCACCATCAATTTCTGTAAAGTTAGTGAACCAGTCCTTATTGGGACACATATGATAAGTACACCCAAAATCCATAATCCATTCATCAGAATGGCAAATCAATGTTGAACTCGTCAAGGTAATGTCTGGATCTTCATCTTTGTTGGTGACATTGGCTGTGGAGGGTTGATTCTTCTGCTGCTCTTTCAACTTTAGACAATCCTTCTTCCAATGCTCTTTATTAAGACAAAAGGTACACTTGTTTTTGGCAAGTTTTTTTCCGATTGATCTATCACGAGTTCTCAAACGAGAACCTTTTCTTCTTCTGGGATTCCTTATGTCTAATCTTTCTCTTACTGTAAAAGCTTCACTGGATATATCATAATGGCCTTGTTTATCCTTCATGCGGTACTCATTGTTAACCAGGACACTAGATACATTGTTAAAACTAATCTTTTCCTTCCTATACAATATTATGGTAATCAAATGCTCATATGTATCGGGCAAGGAATTTAACAAAAGTAAAGCCTTATCTTCATCTTGGATTTCGACATCCAAGTTCTACAGGACAACAAATATCTTGTTATAATCATTTAGATGCTCGGACATAGAGATACTTCTTTGAAACTAGAACCGAAAAAGCTTCTTCTTCAGGTACAAATGACTCTCAATGCTCTTGGTCATTTATTTGTCCCCCAATTTCTGTTAAAGCTCCTTTGCCTTATTCTCCCTCATGACAAAGTACTTCTACTCTTTGGCCAAACAAAGGCAAATTGTTCCATAAGCTTGTCGATTTAGCCGATCCCAATCCACATCTAACATGCCCTCGGGTTTCCTTTCCAAGGCAATATCTAACTCTTGTTAGAACAAAACATCCATCACCTCGCATTGCCACTTTTCAAAGTTGTTGGTTCTATCAAACTTTTCAACTTTGAACTTTGCATTAGATACAGTGGTCCTATGTCCATAACTGCTTGCAGTCCTTAAGCCCCTCTCCTTTGCAACTTCTGTCATCAGAACACTTGATGCAGCAAATTCTAGCTCTACGGTTGGATTCGGAGTAGTGGAAAACTTAAGAGGGGCTTAATTGAAAAAAACAAAATTTTCAAAGGTCAAATTGTAATTTTTAAAAACACTGGGTCAAATTATAATTTCAGGAACTTCAGGAGCTAAACTATAATTTTAAAAATTTAGGGGGTCAAATTATAATTTAAAAAACTTAGGGGTAGATCTGTAATTATGTAAACTTATGTTGACATGGCGCTAACGTGGCCGATGACCATGCGCTGACGTGATGGCTGACTGGATACTGACATGACAGATGATTGTGCGATGGTGTCACTGATGACATATGGATGATATCATTGCTGCCATAACTAATGATGAAGGGTGATGTTATTGATGACATCAATCGTCTTCTCTGACTAATTCGATCCAAAAATTGCAAAAGATCTGAAAAATTCAATTTCAGATCTACAGAGCATCAGACCTTCATTTTTTACACAGTTTGCGGCAGCGTGTTCATCTCGCCGAGACGAACCTTCTGGTGGGATCAAAAGTTAAATCTGGCCAAAAAATTTCTATAGATCTAAAAAATTCAATTTCAAATCTACGGAGCGTCAGACCTTCGTTTTTGATGTGGTTTGCTGTAGTGTGTTCGCCTCGGCGAGACGAACCTTCTTGTGTGCACAAAAGTTGGATCCGACTAACTTGAAATCTGGGTATTACCTCATAATGGCAAACCAATGGCTCTGATAATAATTTATTGTGCAAAATGAACCCAAAAACACACACAAACAAAGAGGGAGACACGAAATATAATATGGTTCGGCAATTTGCCTACATCCACAGAAAAAGAATCAATATTCAAGGATGAGAAGTTTACAACTCTCTATTCTCACAAACACATGAAAGCCTCTCTACAAATACAACTCTGTGTATATCTCTATCTCTCCCTTCCTTCTTCTCTTACACACCTTGCAAAGCCTCCGTCCAAAGGAGATCTATAGCTGCTTTTCCATCCTTGTGCATCCATCTGAACGAAATCTTCGTCAACTGATTTATTCAACACTCTATTACGGCACGCGAGAACACTCCAACACCTTCTCACTGGTTGAAAAAGAAACACTCAGATGAATTTCTTCTTTGTCGGCGACTTTCGTTGGGCAAAGTCCATTGTTGCGGCTAAAGAAATATGGGCTGGAGGGATACGCATTCCAATGGGAAATCCACCTCCCCCACATGGGGTGGACCCCTTTTAACATACATATATATATATATATATATATGGTTCCAATTTCATGAAAATCAAATAATGAACGAAAAAGAACATCATACCTCAAAAGAAGAAGAAGATTGAGTATAAGTTGAATAGTTCCTCTATAACAAGAATGGGGTAATGACAGAAATGGATTAGCCATCCATAATTCAGCGGCTTAAACTTGATGTTTTCAGTCATCCTGATTTCCTCGTTGATTTTTTACTTCTATCCCATTAGAGATTTGGGTTTTAGTTGGAGTTTGATTGTGGAGAGCTGAACAAATTATATATATATTATGTTTGCCCTGTAATTTATCTCTTTTACGTGACGCTCTAAATACTTTGATATTTTAAAAATGTCACGTCACAGAGATAATTGGTTAAATAACTATTGAATGTACTGTTATAAATCCACCACTTAATTCAATCATATTTTAGATTGATATAGATAACTTAAGTATATTTGATAACGTAATAGCTCTTCTAGAACAACAGCCGTATTGAAAATTCATCTTATGGCTTTGAGGTTCCTTATTGTCCACAGCCGTATTGAAATCCACCATTCTTTCTGACATTTGGATAGCACTATTAACAAACTCAATCTGAGTATAAGTTCTATTATAGTCATTTTATACTTGAGGTCTTGTTAGGGGAGACACAAAAATAAAAAGTTGACAAACATTTCTAACTTTTACCCTTCAAACTTATGTGCATAAAGCATGCGTAAATTTATAGAAGATAAACCATACGGAAGTAAAAATAGACATAATAACACACTCTTTACTAAATCAAATTAGGTTTTACCTCAACCAACTTAAGGAAGACTCCACAACTAAAACATTAAATCGGATAATCAGATGTCATTGAATCACATGAGGTATTAACTTTATAAATAATAAAAAAGCTTGTGAAACCCTAATCTTATATTTTCATGATTAGTTGAATTACATATTAAAATTAGTTGAATTAGTTTATTTAATTTAATTTACATCTATTGCATGGTTAATTATAAATTGTGTGTGCCACGTGTCATATTTCATTAGTGGTAAGTTAGATAGTGAGTTGAGTGGTGAGTCATTAGTGAGTAGGTGTATAGGATACCTAAGGGTGTGAGATGCACTATTGTATCTCTATTGACTTCATTGAAGTAAAGTGAGAAGATGGGAGGTTGTCGGTGGAGAGAAAGAGAGAATGATGACAAGAGGGGACAAGGAGGCAAGTGAAGAAAGAAAAAGAAAGAAAAAAACAAGAATGGTGGAGGGTGAGTGGCCTAGCGTGATGGGAGAGAGAAGAGAGAAAAATAGAGGGAATAAAGAGATAGCTGCCATTATAGAGATATATATATATATATATATATATATAGAGTTATAGAGAGAGGGAGCAATTGGTGGAAAAGAGAAAGAAGAGAGAGGAAAAACCTAAGGAAGCTTTCTTGTACTTTGTTTTCCTCATCTAAGGTGAGTATCATGCTTGTTTCATCTTGTTTTGTCTAATTATTGCATGTTGTATGAGTCATTCCATGGAAGGAGGATGGAGGTGAGATCTTCCATGGTAAAAACTTAGAATCATTCATGGTTGTCATAACAGAATCTTCTCTATAAAAAGGCTATTGTTTGGAGACATTTTGACCTAGCTAAAAATTTGATTTGTGGCTGAATTTTCGAACACTGTAAGTTAGAGTTATAAGGATCATTTGGGCTTTAGATTCACTTAAAAATTTTGTAAGTTCGAATTATGGTGAATTTTTGAAGTGAGACTGTCTCTGCAGATTTTTTATGCCCAAATCTGCGACCCTTGGTTTGATTGAACATTAAACTAAGTTAGAGTGGTCTAAAAATTATAAAAATTTTATTTTATCTATTAGAAATGTGGATGAGAATACATACCAAATTTCAGGTGATTTAGATATCGTTTACCTATGTTACTAATTTATCAAAGATAGACCATCTGTTGTTGAATTTGAGTTTCTGCAGCACTGCTTTGTTTTAGAAAATACCAAATAAATACTTCGATATGTTCAAAAAATATATAATTTGGTCTAGATACTCTTTGAAATGTCTATTTTGTCTTTCTAAAGTTTTGGAATTGTTGGGTATAAGCTCACGAAATTATGTCCAGATTATAAAGCCTGTGTCAGTTTTGGCAAATTAGAGGATTTAATGTATTTTGGTATTTTTCTGCTCTAGCTTTACATTGAGAGTTTAATTAAGATTATCATATGGTAGTTCTAATGCATAATTTCAGTGCTATAACTTGTTTGGAGTGTATATATTATATTGATGATTATTGCTGAATTATACATTGAGTTTCCTACACTAACATGGTTGTGGTGATATGAGCCAACAGAGAGTAAGATCCTTCAACGTCAACCAAGAAGTGATCTTTGGCGTAGTGTGTGTGCGGTGACAGGTGGGGTTTTGGGATAATTTTATTCATATTGAATGAATTAATTATTTTCTATATGTATGGTGGTGATGAATTCATATGAAGTGTTAAAGGTGTTCATACATGAGATGAAATTGGTATTTATAAATATGAGAAGTTATGTGGAGACATTGATGATTATATATATATATATATATATATGTGGTGGCATTGCATACCATCCATATTATATGCCTTACATTGCATTGGAGAGAGTTAATCACGGTGGACATTCTTTGATAACGCACCATCGATATATTAAGCCAACGTTATCTAAAATTGCGCGCACATGTGAGTGATTCATTCATTGTATTGAGGTATCTATAATATATATATTGATCATTTATACATGTGTACATTGTGGGTGTTTATTACCATTCTCTATAAATTTGTTTATCTACCGTGAGCACGTTAACTTTTAGCTTATGCCCACACAGACCTTTTGTGACAGGTGCGTAATGGATGGAGTTCAGTTCACTGCAGTCTTGGTCCTTGCTGTGGTGGTAATTATGTCGATGTTAGGATGTCGAGTCTCGAGACTTGGGAGAGCTCCATTGTCTTACTTTAAATTTCATGGTTATGTTTTATATAAGACGTTGGGTCTTGGTGTTATGTTTTAACTTGGTACAATGGTAGAGAATTTTTAAAGAATGTTGATTATTTTCCAGTGATAATGTATTTATGATTTATGGTTTTCTTTTATGTATCTTGGAGAGTTTATTATATTTTTCTTATTGTATTGTTTATTTATTATATTCTGCTGTGTTCTTTTATTTTCAAGTATGTGTTGAGGTGTCGTTAGCAAGTACGGTGACCTATGTGATCACGTCTCACCTAATGTGACATACTTAATGTCTAATTGGGTTGGGGGTGTGACAAAGCTGATATATGATAATCATTTAAGGACACTAGGTGTTTACCCGTGCAATGCACATGGAGTTTGCCCAAACTTTTTCTCTCTCCTAGGTGGTGCTTAAATGATACTATCTATGCTCTTATACTTTTAAAATACCATGTTATAGGAGTAGTCTCAATTATTAATTCAAAAATCAATAAAGTCTATACTTATCTAAATCCTAATTTTTTAAGACTTTTAGGTATAGTCATTTTCTCATTGGTATGCTATGTGCTTGTCTCAAAATCCTAATTTAGAGAACATTTTGATTTTTTTATTGGAAAAAGTGTCCTTCTTTATGTGTTTTTGACAGCTTTAGTTTTTTTTTTTTTTGAGTTATTATTTCCTTTCAATATTTTAGTTGTTTTCTTTTGTGCGATAGTGTATGGTCCTTTACCAATTTCTAATCTATAATTTTGATTTCATTTTATATGATTTGAGATTGTTAATTAATAGTTTATAAATGTGACATTTTTATTTATAGATATACACATGCATATTAATAATTATGACATATTGTTTTATAAAAATAATTGCTTTTATCTCGGACATTGCATAGGTCATCTACTAGTTATTAATAAAACTGAATAGACAGCTTCTCAAATGGTAATGTAACACACACTCTTCTTGATTTCAACCATATGACGAAGAGAAATCAAGAAGCTTCCCCCTTGATTCTCATTACATACCGTTCTTCCTACCTTTTCTTCATTTGCGGCCTACTTGGAACTTGAAGAAAGGAAGGTAAGGACGAGGAAATAATCCTCTATTTTCTTTTTTACTTTTCATTTATTTTCTTTGCAATTCCTAAAATTTCTTTTTAACTAAATTAGTTCACTCTTGTTTAGGTATCAAGCTCCAATCCCGCTAATCGATCATATCATTTAGTGTATCTTATTATATTACTTCTATCAATTTTTTAATTGCATGTGCTTGACATTAGCAACGAAAAGAAATTTTCATTCACATGACTAGGTCATACTGGGGGTAATATTTTAAAATCCAAACTGTTGAACAAACTAAAAAATAGAACGAGTCATTGATTCAACCGTCGAATCAATCGGAATTGAACCGTAACATTATAATTATATTATAAATATATTAAAAATATAAATAATAAATAGTATATATATATTAAACTACAAAACATACCTAAAATTCTAAATTTTTTTAGATTCATAACATTTTTCTTTATTTTTAAAATAATAAAACATCACAAATGCACAAAAGTTCTATTAAGAAGGGCAGGTAAATATTTTGTTGATGAGTGCTTTGAGTGAATTATGAAAATTATGTACAAGAAGGGTGACCGTGACCTCATTGATTACCTACCAAAAAAATGGATGACCTCAATATGATTGGAAAAGGGTTAGGTTGGAGTCAGAATTGCCTCTTGTATCCACCAATTCCCACCACACAAGGAACAAAAAGGTCAATAGTGCAATAGATACCTTTTAGGGGCATTACACAAGGCCACCAAACACACTCACAAAGAGATGGTCGTCTCTCTCGCTTCTCTTAGCACACCAACGTTCTAGGTGAAAAGCGAGGATGACATCGATAGCAAAGAAGGGTTTGCGACAGTAGTCGTTACAGCTTCACTATTATCCTCTCAGGCCCTCAGAACTGAAGCCTCTCTCTCTCTCTAAGTTCTGTGCATTTTTTTAGTTTGATAAACGGTGCACCTGGAGCTTGGAGAGTGGAGCAGGCGTAAGGGATGAGGGAGGCGTCGTGCTGTCAAACGGGAGAAGCAAAACAGATCTGAAGCCCTAAAAAAATTTGTCCCTTTTATAGTGTTGATGAACCAGCCAGTCCCATTGACCCGTGACCGGTTCGAGCGGTTCACTGATTAAACCACGAATTTCTCCAATTTTTGCAATTTTAGCCGATTTTTCCACTACTCCGGTTTTATGGGTCTGTTCGGACTGTTTACTGTACCGTTGATAGTTCAACCGATTGGTCCGGCCTGAGTTTCAAAATATTGATTAGGGGTGACTACGAGTCCGATGGTCCGTCCAAGCCCGCTTATCATTTATAGTATTTGAAATTTTTTTTAGTCTCAATTAGTTTAATGAGCAGACTTGAAAATTGTCTTTACTACCAGGTTCGACTGGGTCTCGTCTAGCCCAAAATATATATAAAATAATATATTTTTATATTATTTAATATTAATTTTCATATTGGATTTTGTATTATTTAACATTATGTTTGAATAAAAAATATTTTTAGATTAAATGAGTAGAGTTGGACAAACTTGAAAATAATAATTATTTTTATTTTGGGCAAGTTTGAGATTTAATTTTAGACCTGATAAAAAGAAATTGGGTGTAGTTCATTCGGAGCCCAGCCCGACTTAGCCCGCCCAATATGCACCCTAGGTCATACTCTTCCATTCTTTGTCCAGCTCAATTGCCAATATCAACCACCCAATGACAATGAGAAATTATTCAATATTCGAAGAGCACCACGTCATTCTTACTCCTTCTCTCACATGAGAGTAAGGTCTCTCCTCTTAGGTGGAGACAAATACCACATATTACAAGTGGTAGATCCACCCCTGTGAAAGGAGGAGCATCGATGGGTGGTGTTCTAGAAGTATTGAATAATTTTTTCACTGACAAAGGTCAACTAACATATATTTCTTTGTCCAGACCTGAGGGACAACAATCAACAATGGGTGAACCGGGGCCTTTGGCCCGTTGGTTGTGACCCTATCTCAACTTAGACGAGGTCTGGGGTTCGAGTCGCCACAGAAGTATGATGTTTGGGACAGATAAAATCTACTCCTCCTATCACTTCCACTCACTAGAATGGTTTTCTACTACTACCTCCTCACTCTTAAAAAAAAAAAAACAATGGAGTGACATGTGAAGGGGCAACCGTCAACATTAAAAGAAGTATTTTTTTTTTTTGTTAACAAAAATGTTTCAACTACTGTCTGCTTTAGGGGTGTTCACGGGTCGGGTTAGCTAGTGACCCACAAACAAACTGCCAAAATCGGTTTCACAACTATTGGAATCGATTTGGACTCAGTTTGTGATCGGGTGGGTTTGGGTTGGGTTGGGTTAGGTAGAAATTCATCTCTTATTGCAAAATAAATAATAACAATAAGTTCTTAAATTACAAATAAATGAAAGCACCCAATAAAAATTCATATGCTATTAAAATTAAACCATTACATTAAGTCATTTTATCCATCTATTTAAAATACACTATAGTATGAAGCAGTCATAAAATATATTGGTCTATCAACCATTACATTAAGTCATTTTATCTATAGATAAGAGATTTGGTGGATCAAGTTGGTTTTGGTGGGTGAGAGTAATTAAGACCCAACACCAAACCGAAAATATTTGAAATTTGCAAACCTCACCCATTACCCATGCAAATTAATTAGTGAAACCAACCAAATGTCAGTAGGTTGGGTTGGGTTAGGCTGGCGGATTTGATGGATTTTTGAACAGCTCTAGTTTTTTTTAGTTGATTTTTTTCATGATCACAAGTAGGCAAACCGCAAACATAATGGGGCCCTATATATATATTGAATAATATATGTATATATATTGAATAATATTCTTACTCTATTTTCTAAATTCTCCCAACCTAAAATTACAATTTATGTTTACTTTTAATAGGTCAGACACATAATATCATCATACTTATGTGGTGTTCTGATTCGTCTTCGCAAGCACACGGTTTAGATGTAGTTTAACTCGAATGACTTCGAGTATCGTATTAAGCTCGGGATTTCGGGGTCCAATATAGACCAATCACGCAGCCCAACTTTGACTTACTCAAATGCGACAGAATAAAACCAAAAATCCTTTGAGTTTTGAGTTGTAATTGTGATCTACTTACCTAATTAAAACTATACTCTACTACAAAAGGGGAATTGACAATCAAAATAGAATGCTAAGTAATTTGGACAAATGATTGAGTTCAATTGATCCAAACACCCTAAGAATTCTAAGTTGTCATTGAAGGTTTATGACTCAAATTGCTAAGCCACAATCAATGGTAGCAATTCGGAAGATTTGGCTTGGAAAATTGGGCAATTCAACTCCAATTGAAGTTAAACATGTAATCAATCTAAGGATTCTATGTTAATACCATCGATTTGGTCAATTCCACACCATAATTCTTAAACCATGGCTAGGAATTGCCAAACTTAGTCAATAACATAGGTGGTCTAAGAAATCCAGCATTCAACCGAAGAAGAATATCAATCCAAAATAATAAGACAATGAAATCATGGGATACCTTCAATGAAGCTTTGAATTCCTTGAGTGTTCTTCACAATTGAACCCAATTTGGAAAGTTAACTACTCATCTTCAAGGAAAAACTCCACAATTGATTTGATTTGATGATGAACAATTTGAATTAGAACACGAAAGAAATTGAAAGTTTATATTGAAGTTAATTATTCAAATCAATTACAATGAAGTATATCAAGAGATTCTAAGCAATCTAACTATTATAATGGTGGAAAAGTACTTTCTCTCTCCAGAAAAACGTCTTAAAACTAAAAAAATGTGATAGATCCCCAAATCCCCATACAACCTGTATATAACAGCAAGAGAAAGAAAACAGGGGGAGTTGGAACTATACGTACGGTTGGTCAACCGTACGTACGGTCTTCATACAATAGGGGTGTACACTAAATGGAGCTCTCTGAAGTTTGAAAAATCTTGCAGGCGTACGTACGGTCCTATTCACCATACGTAGGTTGAGAAACCGTCCATACGGTCATGAGGATTTTGCCTTAACTTTGTCCATTTTTAGCTCATAACCTGCAAATCAACCATCAAAACCTATTAAATATAATATGATACTAACATAAAGTATATACATCATTGAATGGATTAACAAAGGCTATTTAGGGACTTTAGATTACACTTTTGAGATGTAATCAGCACCCCCCACCTAGCTTTTGCTAGTCCCTAGCAAAATACTAAAACTAAAGCAAGTATGTACAAATGATAATCTCCACTTTCGTGAGAGTCTCGGATGCAATTAGCCTATGCATTAAGCTTTTAAATCCCTAGGTTACCCCTAATGGACGAGTGGTGTTTCGTGAGGGCTTACAGTGATGATACCCACAAACATTAATTTATAATCATCAATCCAAGACTTAGAACAATATGAGCATGGTGCATGAATGTATGTGAGCAAGCTTAACATCTCACCTCTCATGTTAATGTAAGCATAATTATATCATAAAGAACACAACAATGAGGTTTATGGGTGTGTGTGCGATAGTCATGAAATGTAACTTAGAAGTATCTGCTCACACATTCATAGCCTTGGAGCTTTGATCCAAATCCTTATTGGACATACACTCTTAAACAATGAAGCACAAGGTTTCCCTTAATGGAATGCTCGCAAAAAGAGTAAATAACATGAAAAATACAAGAGAGCACTCCAAATGTCAAAAATTGCAATAATGAAAAGAATGCTTATAGCTTAAAAATCAACTAATCATGATGATAAAAAGGAGCTCAAATTCAATCAAGATCTCACATGAAATGCATGCTTTTGGATCATAAAGGACTTTATAAGGGAAGGCCAATAGGGTATCAAGGTAAGGTATAAGAGAAAAGAAAAGGTAGGAAGATTCACTACATACGTGATCGTGGTGTGTAATGTTAATGAAGAAATTCTTCTCTTTCTTTCTCACTCTATCTTTCTAGCACAATTCCTTGCTTATTTGTGGCTTCAACCCTTCTTTTTTTTCTTGTTTCATTTCTTTTTTTTCCTTTCTTTTGATTTGTTTTCGATCCCATTGGCTTTTTCTTTCCTTTCATTTCTCTTTACTACCCTTGTTGCATACCTTCACTATTTTCTATATTCACACAACATAGCTCATCTTTACATTTTCATGAGCTTCAATGGAGTGAAGATTTGAGCCTCTTCAACTAGAGAAAAAAATTATCTCATCAATGATCACATCTCAAGTGAGATCACACACCAAAAAGGGTCGAAATATGTGGTTGCAAGGGTAATAAAAACAACACAAACTCTATGGCTCAATAGGATGAAAGATGGCCTAAAATCATTTCCCAAAGTATACAAGAAATAGATTTTGAGTGAATGTGAGTGTCAACAATCGAAGTCAATACAAAGCAACTAAGCCAAATGCAACTGTGATGAAGCCATTGAAATAATAAAAAGCAAGAAATCTCCTTTAGTAAATGTAATCTCTCTTCATGGAAGTTATAAAGCCCTAAACTCATAAGGTGAAAATCTTCACTCAAGTACGGCTACAAATGCACAAACTAATACAATAAAGCTACATCCATGACTTGTGCTTAATGAGTGTAATCCCTTCACTTAATGTGTACTAAAAATAATATCCCACCAAACATTGAAATCAAAAAGTGAAATGCTCATCTTACTTTGAATATAAGCCATGCAACACTCGAACTATTAAAAAATCAAATATTGAATCTCAGGAATATGCCATGGTCCTTCATGCAATTAATCATCCACTATGAATAATAAAGATTAACTATCAATCAATCAGATAAGGCTAGATCATCCACTCAACTAATATTCGATAGAAAACTTGATGTACAAGAGATCAAAGTACAACCAAAAGAGATATATATATATATATATATAATGCTCAAGAAGAGATACAAGACATATGTGATAGAGTTTTAGATACATCAGACAAAATGAAGTGCAATAAAATGGATGTTATTTGAACTCTATCCAAACTAAGGCCCAAAATCATCATCACCTCAGAAATCATACCCTCCCAAGGATGCAGGGGCTGAGGGACTTACTGTTAAGTCTGGATAATAAAATGGTGATAATGGCCCATCATCTCCAAGTCTAGTCAAAATATTAGTCAGCAACTGACTCTGGCGTGCCTGCTCCTGCTTGACATCCTCCTGGAATCTGGTCTGGGAGGCTTGAAACTCTGCTATCTAAGCTGCCTCAGCTACCTAGAGAGCAGTGATTTGGGCGGCCTGAGCTGCTTGTAAATTTGTAAATCTCTGACCAAGCTCTGTATGGGTTGTCTATAAGGCAGTAATAGCCAGCTGCATCTGTTGAATGGCAGTGGTCTGCTCCTCGATACACATGTTGTGCTACTCCAGAAGCTGAGCTAATGACTGCAAGGCTTGCTCAGTCTAAGGCTATTACTGTGACTGCTGCTCCTCAGCTAGTGGTGGCTGCTATCCATCGGCTGATGGCTACTGCTGCTGTCGAAGTTTGGCCTGAGCAATGGCCTCAGCTTGTCTCTAGATGCCCTCAAGCTGGCCCACTGCCATGTTCTGTGTGGACAAGGCAATCGGTGCAAGTGCTGGTGCTAAAGGATCATCCTCCGGAGCTACAACTCCAGCTCTCCTAATAAGCTCAGTCATCACACCGGCAAAAGGAAGGGTGCCTTGTGGCTTGGTAGAAGTCGAGGGCTCATAAAAGACTGCAAACATATAATGGGGAAGATCAATCGTGTTACCAATGCCCAAGGCATACAACAACTGGCCTTGACACCTACCCACCTCCCCTCAACGACCTAATGAAAAGATGGATGAACAAGTAAAGAAGAACATTGGGCTATACCTAGTGGCTAGAAACCTCTTCACAATCTGGGAAGTGGTCCACTGAAAACCTGGCTCACAAATCTCTGCCACCATCACCTCATGACTACAGAGGTGATACTCTCCGAACAAGCAACATCCGATAGTGATCGAATGTTGGCCATCAGTTCAGCGACTAGCTTAAACCTATGTTGACCATTGTACTGTGCCAACTGGAGCCACCCTCGGGTCTCAAACATCTTTTTCCAGAAGTAGGGATCGCCCTTGAAGTGGTCGAGGACCATCGCCCGCTCCTGGCCTGCCCCCTCCTAAAGAATATCTACTCGAAGCGTGGTGTGCTGTTGCAGGCACTTAAAAAAAAAATCGATACCCGAAAAACAAATATGTAGTAGTGCAAGTAAGGATCGTTTCCACGAAGAGTGTTTAGCCTAGTTTGATGCTATGTGAACAAGGATTGGGGGGTTTTGGATTTAATGAAAACTATTTTAATAATCACAACTACGAAACAATTCAGATTAAAGTATCAAAATCAATCAAAAGAACAAACCTTGGTCTAGGTTAACATCCACCATCAGAATTTACAACTGATCATCGATGCAAGCATATCAATTCACTCTTTGAATATTCAGCGTTGGAACTATTTTCCTATCTCTCCTTAGTTGTAGTTAATCAGAAACAAGCGATATGATTAACCCTAACTATTAAACAACCCAGGAAAAGCACACAAGGTTTAATCTAGTTGCAGCCTTAAGACTTAGAGAGATCGATGAAACTAAACAACACAAGCACAAGCAGTTGCATTTAATTTAGTCGAATGCCTTTCCTAAGATATAACAATTCCTAATGTAGTAAATCATTAAATCTCAATTGCTTCACAAATCAGAGGAATCAAACAATTACGGATTTGATATCTAACTCAACAGTAGATTGCAATGATTAATAAACTAGTAGGCCTCCTAGCGATTAAAGAAGACAATCATGAAAATAGGCATAGAACAACACTCGATACTCAAAGCATAAATTGAATAATGAAAACAAATTAGATCTCATAGTTTATTATTAATTCCGAGGTTTCTATCTCCTTTGACCAAGATTCATAGTTTAGCCACGCAGGACCATTAAAACAACTCAAATAATGACCTTCAATAATATGAAAAACGTCAACAACCCTAAAAACAAAACAATCCCAGCTTTTATAGGCTTTTGAAATTCTGCAACTGTGTACGACCGTTCGAACGCCCTTGCCATCGTTCGAACGGATCGGACTACCGTTCGAACGGTATGTCGAACGCACTTCAAATGGTAAAACTTACTCTTTGAATCTTTCGAACGCTCTTCGAACCTGAACTTGACGTGTATCCGTCTAACGTAGCGTTTGTACGCATCTACTACCGTTCGAACGCCTCTTTGAACTCTGCTTGTTTTTTTGCTTGAATTTGTCTCTTTTAAGCTAGGATCTTCTTCCTGGGCATTCCATAGCACCCTAAGTCAAAATATAAGAATAGTGAGTGCCTTTAGATATCGAATAAGTATAAAAGATTAAACATTAGGGGAGAAAAATATGACATTTGCATTCTCATCAAATTTCGCCACACTTAACCTTTGCTTATCCTCGGGCAAAACTCAAACTCACTTTCCTGATATATCAAAGTCTCAACAAAGAACAACTAAACTTTTCAAAACTCATAACATATCATGAACAACATTCTCAAACAACTCACAATCACTTAGCAAGCATTTCCACTTAAAGATGGAGTAAACTGAATATGTAGACCCTCACGGAAATAAACACTCTAATCTCATGTATTTAAAGAGTATATGTATCACTTAAATTCATTCCAATGAAAATGATCTACCATAGGCTTGCATCTTTTCCATTCTCCATCACTAGGATCACATACAAAACACAAATCATAAGGACTTTCCAAGGGTTATAACGGAGTTTAGGAACAAGGTGGGAAATATTTGGGAATGTAGCTCAAAAGCCATCGAAACTAGTGGAGCAAAAATAACTCAACTCAATTTCGAATATATAAAAAACATGTAAAACCAATCATTCCATTCAACAGCTTCTACCTTTGTATATATCCCATATAAACAAACTCATTTCTTAGAATTTAGGAGAAATTATGAACATGGATAATTTGTAACATTAAAAGCAATTTCCTCCATCACTTCCCTTCTCTTTTTTTTTTTTTTTTTTTTTTTTTTTTTTTTTTTCTTTTTTTTTTTCCTTTCAAAATTACTTCAACAGTGGAACTCATGAATTGAGAATGAAAACATGTCCCTTTCACCAACCATAGCCCTACCACAATCCCGGACACCCCCACACTTATTTCTCGAGCACCCATACATATCATAAGGATGAACAATGCTCCACTAGCTCTATGGCTTGGGTAAAGGTATTATTATTTTTTAGGTTTAAAGCTTGTAATGTGGGTTCACAATAATGACATATCAAGCTCAAAGGGGTTCACAAAATGAAAAATTAATTACAAGGCAGGCTATTTGGCTTATGTAGCTTATAACAAAGATGGCTTTAATCATGTTCATGCATGCATGTGTCAATATGACCTCAAAGAGAATCAAGGCAAGTTCTAGAGAAACAAATTCATGGAAGAATATCTCACATGAAAGAAAATAGTGACTGATATGGATGTGTCAGTCTGAAGGCTCAAAATCTCACCAGCTTTTATCTACCAAATTCATTCACTCCAACCTCAAGTAAAATAGCTAAACTAATTAATTCTAAGTTGGAAGATTACTTATTCAATCATGTTATGAATTCTTCAAGTTTAATTGAATCTTGTTCTTATTATTATTATTTTTTTTTCCTCAAATTAAAACACAAAAACACTACCTAAATCCCCTCCCCCACACTTAAAACTTACATTGTCCCCAATGTAAAGTAAAATGCATAGAAAGGGCAGAAATAACCAATATATAAATGTGAAAATAAGAAAAGAAAAATGAACTTCCCTCGGGTTGCCTCCCAAGCAGCGCCTTTGTTTATTGTCGTGGGCTCGACTCAATACTTCCTTCTTCAATCAGTATAAATCGGATCCTCAATGTCCAATTTCTCCACATTCTCGACTTGAAAACCTTCATAGAAATGCTTAAGTCAATGGCCATTCACCTTGAACACTTTGGAAGTAGCTAAGCTTTGAATTTCAACTACACCATGAGGAAAAACATTAGTAACGAGAAAAGGCCCAATCCAACGAGAACGCAACTTACCCGGAAACAAACAAAGTCGTGATTGGTAGAGGAGGACTTTCTGACCAACTTTAAACTCCTTCCTAGATATCATCTTGTCATGAAAAGCCTTCATCTTTTCCTTGTAAATCCTTGCACTCTCATAGGCATCATTGCGAATTTCTTCTAACTCTTGTAATTGCAATTTCCTATGTTCTCCACTTTCATCCATCTTCATATTAAAACTCTTGATAGCCCAGTAAGCTCTGTGTTCTAACTCAACTGGTAAGTGGCACAATTTCCCAAATACTAATCGATAAAGTGACATACCAATGGGCCTTTTATATGCAATCCTGTACGCCCACAAAGCATCATCCAATCGCAAACTCCAATCTTTTCTACTTGGATTGACTGTTTTTTCAATGATGGACTTCTCAACAAAGTCGCCACAGTTCGATTGCAAAAGTGAGTACCTCGATCACTTATTAAAGCTCTCGG
>CM065382.1:11230000-11332500 GCA_033060915.1 Euryodendron excelsum
CCCTTAGGGAAAATGATGTCTCCTAGAACAATTCCTTGTGTCACCATGAAATGACACTTCTCCCAATTTAACACCAAATTACTCTCTTCACATCTTTTCAATACCAATTCGAGATGAGTTAGACATTGTGAGTTGGTATCCCCATTAATCGAGAAATCATCCATGAAGACTTCTACAATATGCTCAACCATATTCGAGAAAATACTCAACATGTACCTTTGAAAAGTGGCAGGAGCATTGCAAAGTCCAAATGGTATCCGCTTGTAAGCAAAGTTGCCAAATGGACAAGTGAATGTGGTTTTATCTTAGTCTTCCAATGAAATTTCAAGTTCATTATATCTAGAGTAGCCATCAAGGAAGCAATAACAGGCCCGTCCCGCTACCTGTTCAAGGACTTGATCCAAAAAGGGAAGGGAAAAATAATCCTTGTTAGTTACAGCATTAACGAGGCGATAGTCAATGCACATCCGCCACCCGGTTTGAATTTGGGTGAAAATTAACTCATCGTGTTCATTTTTTACTACTGTGACTATGGACTTCTTAGGGACGACTTGAGTGCGGCTCACCCACCTAGAATCGAAAATGGGGTAAATGATACTAGCACCAAAAAGCTTTTGAACTTCACCCCTCACCACCTCTTTCATTGCAGGATTCAATCACCGTTACATTTGGCACACCGACTTAGCTCCCTCCTCAAGGTAAATACGATGAGTGCAAACAATGGGGCTAATACCATGTAGGTCAGCGATAGTCCAACCTATGGTTTTACATTGTCTCTTGAGGACCTCTAAAAGGCTTTCCTCTTAAGATGTTGATAGTGACGATGATATCACTACCAGGTATGACTCGCTCTTACCTAAGAAAGAGTATTTGAGTGTGGAAGGCAATTGTTTTTTATCGAGGGTAGGAGCTTGAGATTCCGACGGTTGGGGTTTTATAGGACTAGAGGTCAAGGGCTCAAAAATGGGGGTCTATTAACCCGCAATCATGACGGCCATCACCTCTAAACCGCAACTCTCATCAACTACTTCATTCTCTTCTAATGACAAGCTAGCTTGACCCTCTCCTAGCATCAACATTCTAGTTAAAGGGTTTTCTATACTATGCCTCTCAAAATTCTCTTACACGATGGAATCAATGAGATTCACTTCCTGAACATCCTCAATATCTCCCGGTTGTTTTTCCGCATTAAACATATTAAGTTCCATTGTCATATTTCCAAAAGTCAATTTTAGTAAATCCCCTCTTACGTGAATAATAACATCGCATGTTGCTAAGAAGGGTCTCCCTAATATGATCGGAATATGATTTTGAGCATTGGGTCCACTACCGGTTAGGTATCCAAAACTACAAAGTCCGCCGGGTAATAGAATTTCTCTACTTGCACAAAGACATCTACCACTATCCCCCAATGTGCCTTTATAGATCAGTTAGCTAGTTGAAGTGTGATTCTAGTTGGTTTAAGCTCCCCTAAACCCAATTTTCCATAAACCGAGTATGGCAACAAGTTCACACTCGATCCAAGATCAAGAAAACATCCCTCTATCCTTTGGATTCCTATTATGCATGTTACCATAGGGCAACCCAGATCTTTGTACTTGGGGGGTGTTTTGATATGAACAATCGAGTTCACATCATGTGCAAGGAAAGCATTTTCTCTAACATTAAACTTTCTTTTAACTGTGCACAAATCTTTCAAGAATTTTGCATAGGAAAGGACTTGTTTAATGGCCTTCAAGCAGCAAATTGATTTTTACTTGCTTGAAGGTTTCATAAATCTCTGAACTTAGAGGGTTACTCTTTAGTCTAGCTAGACGTTGAGGGAAATGAGCATGAGCCAAGGCCTCACGCTCCTCCCTCAAATCTCTCTCATTTTTATTCAAAGACTCCCTCTCTTCCTTATCCTTCTCTTCCTCTTGCTCTACCCCCCTTTGGTCACTAAGCTTTGTTTTAACTACCTCCTTTTTCAATCCACTCTTACTCTCCATACAAGAGTTTCCTTCTTTCACACTCTTTGGTGCGCAACCACCTACTTTAGGAGTTACTTCCCTACCTTTCAAATCCCACGGAAGAATAGTTTTATCAATCACCTTTCCACTCATCAAAGTAGTGATAGCTTTCACTTGTTTATGATTGGTTGCTTGGCCTAGGGTTTCAGTTGAGTGTACTTGCCTAGACGAATTACGTTGAGGTTGAGCTGGCAATTTTCCTTTCTCATTAAGAGCCAAAGCTTGAGTCAAAAGAGCTTATTGACTTTTAATGTCGTTCAATGCTTGGCCTTGTTGCTCTAATGCCCTATCAACCTTCAAGTTCACGCCATTTTGGTTATACATGAATTGTTGAAAGGTATCATCTATGGCTCTCTTGTGCGGTGGTTAATACATGTTGGTAGGAGGTTGTTGTGGAGGTTGATATGCTCGTGGTTGTGGTGGTTGTGGTGGAAATGGAGCAACCGGTGGAGGTTGGTACAGTTGTGCTTGGTAAGTTGGAGAAGGTGCTTGATATGCTTGAAGATTTTGAAATCCTCCCTGGTATGATTGGGGATTTGAAGGCCCCTCACCTCTCCATGCAAAGTTAGGATGATCCTTCCATCCCGAGTTATAAGTGGTAGAGAAAGGGTTGCCTCCTCCCTATTAGAATTGACCAATTGCATTGACTTGGCCATGTAGTGCCTCCTTAACTCCTGGAATGATCAGACACGATGAGATGTCGTGGTCAATTGTATCACACACTAAACATGACTCCTTGACTCTTTCCACCTCTACTGCATGCACTTTCTTAAGTTCTAGGGCTTCTAATTTTCCTACAAACGCTATTAAACGAGCATTCACATCATCAATTTCCTTTAACTAGTATTTCACTCCAATTCCTTATTGAATAAGACAACCCTCAGGATTTTGGGCCCTAGTCATGGACCAATTTCTAGAAGTGCTTAAAAGATGGTCAAAATAGGCATAGGCCTCATGAGATTGCTTGTCCATGAACATCCCCGCACACATTGTTTCCACAAATTGCTTCAACTGTGGAGCGAGTGATGCATAAAAAAAATGTTAATGATATGCCAATCATGATAACTGTGATGTGGGAAAGAAATTAGAAGTTCCTTAAACCGCTCTCAACATTGGAAAAATTGAGAAATTTGATGTCACAATGCCTCGGTCCTATTTTCTGGAAAGAATTTTTTTCAAAAACTCCCCTTGAAGGGTTTGCCAAAAGTGGATAGAAAATGGTCGCAACGAATTGAACCACATCTTTGCGGTGTCCTTTAGGCAAAACGGGAAAAGTTCGAGAAAAAATATTTCCTTTGGGACAGAATTATCCATCACAAGTCGCTTATGAGTGTCTCTAAAGAAGTATGACATGCACAAATGGATGCACAAAACAATAGACCGTCAAAGTCAAACAGCACATCATACACAAACATATAATGCTGGACAACTACTTTTCTTCTTTACTTCCAACCTATATCTCTAATCTCCGCATGCAAAGCAGTACCACCAATTTGCAAGTTTAGCATACTAACCTAACTCCACTAAATGCCTCCAAAGGAGTCCTAACAAGATGCGCTGCAACTATACTAAAACAAACAAAACAAACTAAGCAAAGAAAATACCAAAAATCTAGCAAAATATGCCCATTAAGGGAAAAAGAGATGTACCCCTGGCCCACAACCGTAGATGCTTCTGTCGAAGGTGGGTGATCAACTCCCACCTATTTGCAAGTTGTTGTTCTGTTTAAATTTTTGTTTTCTTCTTCTTCTTTTTTTTTTTTCAAATCGCCAATCCGAGTTCGCCCAAAGTAAGCTTCATGCCTTTAATTCCCCGACTACGGTGCCATAAACTTGACTTGTCTCCGCAAATGCACGGTTTCAATGTAGTTTAATTCGAATGACTTCAAGTATCGTTTTAAGCTTGGGATTTCGGGTCCAATATAGATCAATCACACAGCCCAACTTTGACTTACTCAAATGCGATATCAATTCAATGAGAAGAACAAACAAAATAAAATCGAAAATCCTTTGAGTTTTGAGTTGTAATTATGATCTACTTACCTAACTAAAACTATAATCTCCTACAAAAGGGCAATTGACAATCAAAATAGAATACTAAGTAATTTGGACAAATGATTGAGTTCAATTGATCCAAACACCCTAAGAATTCTAAGTTGTCAATGAAGGTTTATGACTCAAATTGCTAAGCCACAATCAATGGTAGAAATTTGGAAGATTTGAAAATTAAACTCCAATTGAAGTTAGATATGTAATCAATCTAAGGATCCTATCTTAATACCATCGATTTGGTCAATTTCACACCATAATTGTTAAACCATGGTTTGGAATTGCCAAATTTAGTCAATAACATAGGTGTTCTAAGAAATCCAACATTCAATTGAAGAAGAATATCAATCCAAAATGATAAGACAATGAAATCATGGGATACCTTCAATGAAGCTTTGAATTCCTTAAGTGTTCTTCATAATTGAACCCAATTTGAAAAATTAGCTACTCATCCTCAAGGAAGAACTCGACAATTGATTTGATTTGATTATAAACATTTTGAATTAAATCAAGAAAGAAATTGAAAGTTTCTATCGAAATCAACTATTCAAATCAATTACAATGAAGTATATCAAGAGACTTTAAGCAATCTAACTATTACAATGGTGGAAAAGTACTTTCTCTCTATAGAAAAACATCGTAAAACTCAGAAAATGTGATAGATCACCAAATCCTTACACAAACCCGTATATAACAGTGAGAGAAAGAAAACAAGGGGAGCCGAGACCATACGTATGGTCTTCGCGCGGTAGGGGTGTATGCTAAATGGAGCTCTCTGAAGTTTGAAAAATCTTGTAAGCATATATCTCGTTCACCATACGTATGGTTGAGGTACTATACGTACGGTAATAAGGATTTTGCCTTAACTTTGTCCATTTTTAGCTCGTAACCTGCTAATCAACTCTCAAAACCTATTAGAGATAATATGATACTAACATAAAGTATATACATCATTAAATGAATTAACAAAGGTTATTTAGGGGCTTTAGATTACGCTTTTGAGATGTAATCATGTTCTGAATGCATAAGACAATTTCTCATATCATAGCCCATCAACCTACCTGAGAATGATTATACTAAATTACCAATATCTGCTGAAAAATGAAGGGTGTTTTGAATCAAAACCATAAACAAAGTCAAATATGTCAGGCTTCCAAATAAGAAAAAACTAAGTCTCTGTTTGAATTTTAAATTTATGAAGAAAAAAATAAAAGGAAAGAAAATTACTTAATGTTTTTCATTTATTATGGATAATTAAACCAAAAAAATTGAATTTTTTTGATTTTTTATTTTTCTCTGCCTCTACAAACCCGATATTCAAACACATTGTGAGAGAATTAATGGTGTTAATAGTATGCTTTATTTACCAAGAAGCCTAAAAAGGCAAAACCAGAACAAGTTTTGCATTCCGGTATATGAAAACAGACGCATTCAATAGCCTCTAAAATGTGGTCCTTATTTTTTTCATTTTTAGTTTTTGCTACGCAAAATGTGGCCTTTATAACTCTCGAATGAATATTTCAATAGGGGAAACTACAGGCGTGTTTGGAGTAGTTTCATAAAATAGTTCTCATAAGCCTGTTTCTGAAAACTCTGAAAATTTTGTGAACCTGCCGTTTTGGATCATTTTTAGTACTTTTAACTGGAAAACAAAAAGCAAAGAAAAGAAAATAACATTTTGATGTTGCGGGAAAACTGACTCTTTTTTAGATATTTAAAAAAAAAAAAAAAAAAAGTTTTTGATAGCAACGAAGCAAATGAATTTTCGACTTTGTTTTCTGTTTTTTTTCTTTTAACTCCGAGAATAGAAAACTATTTTTAAAAACACAGCCAAACTCAACGTCAATTATGGTACTGGTACTGGATTACATTATATTCAAACAGCAATTATTCCCAAAGCAAAAAAAGGCTTTTGCCAAGCAACCAGTACTTTGATCATGTACAGTACAACTGAATTAAGAACCAATTACTTTGGCAACAGCCATGATTCTTCTTTCTGCAGCCTATCATTTGAAGCCCCATCAAGATCCCTAAGAATTTACTTACCAAATTAACAGCATTTACAGAAAGACATGCCAAGGTTGTTTGCATACTTGTTGCTCCAAAGATTTCCAAGTTCAAAATTGGATCCTAGACAAAACAATCAGCATCATAGCTGAGGATACCAGCCAAGCCGTTTTAGCAAAACCCAACTCAAAACAAGAGACAAAATCACATTATTTGGCTTTAAACCCAAACAAAAAAAAAAGAAGAGAGAAGGCACTTCCATGGATGAAGTTAAATGCTGGACCTCATCTATCAGGAAAATTGAGAAGGTGAGACCATTTTCTTCCAAAGAAGTAAGTTTTTGCTTGCAAATATATATAGACAAAGACATATCAGTCAATGATGCCACTCCAATGAGAATTGTTAAGAGAATTCGCAGAAGTCCTAGGCAGGCTTCCAACTGGTGAGAGCAATGATGACTCGCCCTTTCCACCCAGCCAACATCCACTGGCAGGACTGATCCAAAAAAAAGTCTTTGTGGTATTGTGATTTCACCTTAGCCCTGATTTTTTTCATGATCTCCTGGTTCAAATGAAGCTGCCTGAACCCAGCCCTCAGAATCCGAATCTGCCACTGCTTGTATGTCTCTGGCCTTGCAACCCTCTCTAGTCCTTCACATGCTATGACATTCAAAATTTCCTTCCCCCATATGTTCCTCTCAAACACAATCCTCTCCTGATTTTCACGGGGCACAATAGCCTCAAACATGTTAAACAATGCCGAGAAGTGGAAGAGAGCCTCACGGAACCGTGAGACAAGAAAGGGGGAATTATAGTTCCCATTAGAGACTCCGTGTATAAAAATATCCGGATTAATCCTCTTGATTAAGTTCAAAACAGCATCCCGTGGACTATGCTCCATAATCGTATCATCAAATAGGTACTTAAACTGGCCCAAACAGTTCACAACAAGCACCTCGTCTTTCTCAATTCTGAGATCCTCAACACTAACAGTTTCCCATTTTTGTGCAATGCCACTGTACTCAAATGGAACATTGAACCTCTCACAGTAATTTGCCAAGCGATGCCCTGTTTCTTTAACCCTTGCAGCTGGCCGGAAACCAGCTTGAGGATGGCCTATTCCTGTGATGCGAAGCTTGGGAGGTCCACCAGGTCTTCTTGAGAGACGCTGAATAAGGGGGGGCCATTGGAGACCATACATAATACCAAAATGAATAATGTGAAGACTAGTCGCTTTCTCAGCCAGTTCCATAATCATTTGGGTTGCAAAGAAATACGATGTCTCCAACATGAAAGGGAATGCTGAAAGGTACAGCTTATAAGCTTTCAACACATCAGTATCTGAAATAGTCTTGGCAGCAAGGGCTTTATATTCCAGATTCCCAGTACCGGCCAAGCGTGCTTCAAGGCTGTTAGCAAAGTAATGCGCCAACCGTTGGGATCCATCGCCGAAAGGAGAAGAATGCAACCTTATCTGCATCAGTAGTTTACTTGCACTCCTGTGATCATTGCCCGACACAAATTGCATACATTTTACCAGAAGACTCCTCATGTCAGCTGCCTTCTTTTTGCTAACCCCTTTTCTAGAGTAGTTCATATCACCATTAGACCCTTTTGCTAGCTCACTTTTTTGTGACTCCCCAATTGCCCCATTTGGCAAGGCACCATCACCATTGTTCAACATTGACTCTTCAATTTTATCATATAAGGACAATACCTTATCAAACATCTCATGTAAAATGGACTCTTCAGCACAGACCGCCAAATGCTTCTTACTTCTCCCTCCTTCTAAATCATTCTTCTCTGGGTGAAGACTTTTTCTTCCCCTCAGTGAACAATCTGGCAAGTCCTGTTCATCCTTTTCCAGCATGGATTTTGCCTTCGAAACCTTTTCCTCTGCTACTCGAGGGGTTAATATGTTGTTCTCAAAATCAAAAGTTCCACTTTTTCGATTTGGTAGGATCTTAGTTTCCTCTATCCCCACATTGAATCGGCAACTAGATGGGCTATCTGAAGGCGCATTCACAAGGGATTCCACTAGCCCACCAACAGTATGACAGGAGCAGCTCATAGAGCACAATGATTTTGAATTGGTCAGCAAGGTGCGATCAATAAAAGGATTATGTACGTGCGAACATTTATAAGTGGGGAGATCACTAATTATGCCAGATTCAACCGAGTTGTTAGCATTGACACTGTTGCAACTGAAATTGCTGCAAGATTGAGTAAAGCTACAGCCTGAGCTGGTAATTGTATCCTCATGAGGCACTGGCTGATTGGGTAAGGAAGGGTTTTTCTTAGTAAGTGTTTCATAGAAGGATTTCTCAGCAGCATGAAGATAAGAGTCCTGGATCGCACAGGCCTTGTCCTCCAAGTCATCTTCCATTAATACTTGATTTATGTACCTGAGAACAGCCTCAGAGAAGTCATTTTCTTCTGCAGAATCTCTGTCCAGTCCCTTGGAAAAATCTGTACAGTGAATTACAGGGTCTGGAACATTTGAATTCAGGGGAGGATCCACAATGTCATAATCTAGGGAGGTATCTTTGTGTTGAAATCCTTTGACAACATTAGGATCTGAAGAGGCTGAAACAGAGTCTTGATCAAATTCACATCCATCCTTGGAACCAGAAAATGCCCACATAAACGAATCCATGAGTACCTTTCCGGTAGAGAAATTGGATGAAAATCCAACTTCAAGAACTCAACCTGCAGTCAAGTAATATCCAGATAATGACCAAATTTCACTAAGCTGTACCAGAACATTTTGTTAAGAGAAAGAACATTTGTTAAACGGTGAAATTCCACTGACACACAAGAACAAACCTGGACAACGTTAAAAATAAATTAAAAAAAATGAGCATTCACCAAATTACGCGGGGAAGATCACATCACTAAGTTAAATAAATTAAGTAACCCTCACCAGTATAAAAGTATTAAAGAGATACGACCTCGTTCAAACAGATAAGACCTAGTTACAAATTGACGAATTCATCAAAATCTCATACAGCCTAGGACCAGGATATTTAAACAGCACCAATGAGAAGCCCTTGATGAAGGGAGAAATTAATTTGAAGAACGGTGAAATTCAAGAATGTTGATTGTTATACGGTTCCAATTTTAAGAAAATTGAAGACGAGAACGAATAAGAACAGCATACCTCAGATAACCCCAAGAAGATTGAGTGTGGGCTGCATAGCTCCTCCGGAACAAGAATGGGGCAATGACTAAAATGGATCAGCCATCCATAATTCAGAGGCAACCTTTCATTTTAAGTCAAACTTGCCGGCGGTTTGGGTGGCTGGTTGATCTTTGACTTCATATTATGTTTGAACTTGAAAGATGAAATTTCTTAGCAATTGCATCCAGATGCAGATTCTCAGGCGGTCAACTTAAGTATACGGAAAATGCTTCGACGACGGCGGCGGATTCACAAAGGAAAATCAACTTCAAATGTGCAATTATATGGGATGTTGGATGCATCCTTTTCAGTCGCTTATAGTTTAAGGTTACGGTTTTTTTAAATTGTGTTTAATTTTTTGTTTAAAAAAATTAATTTTAGAACTAGTTTAAGATTTAAAAAATTATTAAATAATGTAATTTTTTAGAACAAAGCTTAAGAAAATACCCCCAATAAATAATACACGTAGTTATCTATGATATGTGGAGAAAAAGAGCTTAATATTAAAAAAAATACCACAAAATAACTCATAGCCCAATCAACAATCAAGTGTCATTTTGTAATATCACCATATTATCAAGACATATCTAGTTGATCAAGCTAAAAATGGCAAGTGAACCTACCCCGCAGTCCAATGTAATCCTCCAGTAATCACAAGTAAATGACAAACGGGCATGCCATTTTTTATATTTAATTTTGACTGCAAGTGTTCAAGCATTGAACCGATTAGTTGATCGAGTTGTACAAGAGTTATACAGTCCACATGAACGTGACAACTTATACATATTATATGACTTATGACTGGGCATTAAAATATATCAAATTTAAAATCTCATACTTAACAGAAAGACTAGCAAATTTGGTCACCCATTTGGTTACCAGTCATGCACTTCCATGTTCTCCTTACAAGGAGGGGAAACCATTTTCTTCCTAGAAAACAACTTTTTGCTTTCAAACATATTTAGACAAAGACATATATCCAAAGGACCCAAACTAACTTGTCCGGTGATAATTATAAGTTAGAACATGATGGAAATCAGCTTCCTGTTTCTATGGCTGTAATTACCAACATAGAGAGGAAGTTTAAATACTCCACTGTAATTAACCTGCGTACCCATAATATGAAAGAGAGGAAGATGATCAAATTAAATTCAAAAGAAAATAGTATCTTTGCTCAGGTTATCAAATATATTCATTGTCCAGAAAAATGTAGAACCAAAAAAAACATATAAAAGGATTGAAACTTGGAATATACAGTCCATCATGCCCCTCTAGTGAGAATTGTTAAGAGAATTTAAGGAACTCCTAGGCAGGTTTCCAACAGGAGAGAGCAAAGATGACTCGCCCTTTCCACCCAGCTAACATCCAATGGTTGGCCTCGTCCACAAAAAGGTCCTTGTGGTAGCATGATTTCACCTTGGCCTTTATTTCCTTTGTGATCTCCTGGTTCAAAGGAAGCTGCTTGAACCCAGCCCTCAGACTCCGAATCTGCCACTGCTTGTACGTCTCCGGCCTTGCAACCCTCTCTAATCCTTCACATGCTATGACATTAAAAATTTCCTTCCCCAATAGGTCCCTCTCATACACCATCCTCTCCTGATTTTCCCCGGGGACATTAGACTCAAACATGTCAAACAATGCAGAGAAGTGGAAGAGAGCCTCGCGAAACCGTGAGATAAAAAAGGGGGAATTATAGGTCCCATTAGAAACTCCATGGATAAAAATATCTGGACTGATCCGCTTGATTAAGTTCAAAACAGCATCCCGTGGACAATGCTCCATAATTGTCTCATCAAGTAGGTACTTAAAGTGGTACAAACAGTTCACAACAAGCAACTCCTCTTTGTCAATTCTGAGATCCTCAACACTAACAGTTCCCCATTTTTGTGCAATGCCGTTATACTCAAATGGAACATTGAACCTCTCACAATAATTTGCCAAGCGACGCCCTGTTTCCTTTACCCTTGCGGCTGGCCGGAAACCAGCTTGGGGCTTGTCTAGTCCCGTGATGCGAAGCTTGGGAGGTCCACCAGGTCTTGTTGACAGACTCTGAATAAGAGGGGCCCATTGGAGGCCGTACATAATACCAAAATGAATAATGTGAAGACTAGCAGCTTTCTCAGCCAGTTCCATAATTATTTTGTTTGCAAAGAAATATGATGTCTCCAATATGAAAGGGAATGCAGAAAGGTATAGTTTATAAGCTTTCAAAACACCAGCAGAGTCCATAGTCACGTCAGCAAGGGCTTTATGTTCCAGGCTCCCAGCACCGGCCAAGCGTGCCTCAAGGCCGTTAGCAAAGTAATGAGCCAACCTTTGGGATCCATCACCCAAAGGAGACGAACGCAACCTTATCTGCTTCAGTAGTTTGCTTGCATTTCTGTGTTCATTGCCCACCACAGATTGCATACACTGTATCAAGAGACTCCTCATCGCAACTGCCTTCTTTTTGATAACCCCTTTTCTAGCCTTGGTCATCACACATCTACACCCTTTTGCTCGCTCACTTTGCTGCAACTCCCTGCGTGCCCCATTTGGCAAGGCACCATCACAAGTGTTCATTGCAGACTCTTCATTTTTACCATATAAGGACAATACCATATCAAACATCTCATGTAAAATGGACTCTTCAGCATAGACTGCCAAATGCTTGCTACTCCTCCCTTCCGCTATATCATTCTCCTCTTGATGAAGGATTTTTCTTCCCCTCAGCAAACTATCTGGCAAGTCCCCTTCATCCTTGTAGAGGCCTTCAGCATAGCTGCTACCGCACTTGCTGAAACAGTGAGTAATGCTATCATCTGAGCAGGAGCCTGCATCCTCATTAGGCTGCAATGGCTGACTGGAATTCTCATTAAGTATTTCATGGAAGGATTTCTCAGCAGCATGAAGAGTGGAGTCCTGGATCGTGCAGGCCTTATCCTCCAAGTCATCTTCCATTAATACCTTATCTATGTACCTGAGAACAACATCAGATAAGTCATTTTCTTCTGCAGAATCTCTATCCAATTTCTTGGACAAATCTTTACCCTGAATTACAGGGTCTGGAACATTTGAAGTCAGGGGAAGATCCACAATATCATAATCTAAGGAGATGTCCTTGAGTTGAAACCCTTCGACAACATTAGTATTTGAATAGGCTGAAACAGACTCATGATCAAATTCACATCCATTCGTCGAACCAGAAAATGTCCACATAAATGAATCCATGAACACTTTTGTGGTAGGGAAACTGGACCAAAATCCAACTTCCAGAACTCAACCTGTAGTCAAAATAATATCCAAGTAGTAATGTTCTAACAGATCAAGGGTGAAAAAAATTTAGTAGACCTTACCAAGAATTGAGTATTAAACAGATAAAACCTAGTTACAATTCGACGTATTTATCAAAATCTGATACAGGTTAGGACCAAAATATTTAAACAGAATGAATGAGAAGCTCAATATATGTAGGAAGAAATTACTTCGAAGAACAGTGAAATGCATGAATTTTTATGTGATAGGGTTCCAAAATTCATCAAGATCAAGGACATGAACGGATAAGAACATCATACCTCAGATAAACCCCAGAAGATAGAGAATAGGCTGTACCAAAAAGGGGGCGATCACAAAAACGGATCAACCATCCAGTACTTCAGCAGCTAAAACATGTATAGGCTGTATACTATAGCTCCTCCGTCATTTTCAGTCATTCTTGCGGTGGTTTGGTGGCCCGGTTGGCGATTGACCTTGACTTCACATTAATGGTTGAACTTGGAATTTGATCGGAGGAAGATGAAAAAGATGAAATTCGGAACCAGTACAAAATTGTTAAGTTTCCAGAGTCCACGAAATTGATAGACCTGAATGGACTGGTTCTCAAATGGAAATGTAACACGTACTCAACGTAACGAAGTGAAGTCAAGAAGCTTCCCTTTCAGTGCTGAACTGAACAAACCCTAATAGTGGCTGACGCTGATCCTCTCCGGTGTGAAGAAGACGACAACGTCACCCACCCTCCAACGGTTACTATTCATTCACAACATCATATCTTGGTTCAATTCTTTCAACCTTTCAAAATACAGAAAACGCCTTCTGAGACTCCGAACATCTTATAGTAAAGTAAATAAATAAAATGTCGCGTTTTTTTTTTCTTTTATCGGCCTAACTTATGTTTGGCTCTTGATTTATGGGGAGAAAATAGAAATATTCATTCACGATATTATTGACCAAAGTATTTGTTCGAAAAATATTAAAAAAAAATTTTAGTTACCCCTAAAACAGTAATATGTATAATTTTTTATATTTTTTTATTTTTCTTTGACAAATCTAACATCCATACATGTTATTAAAACTAAACTCATGTTGATCTTTGTCGTATTTGTAAATATTGGTTATAATATTTATATCAAGCCATCATACTAATGTGATGCAATTGATCAATTATACGTAATTATACGAGTACGTTATATCCTATTATCCTATCATTTAAATTTAAGCAAAAATTTTTAAATTTTAAACTCAAAACTCTTAAAGATTAGAATTTAATAAAATAAAAAATGACTAATGTTATTGAAAGTTAATTATTAGTTTTGACAAAATATGTTACCTTTTTCCATACACTCGTATCTATGGGTATCAAGGCCAAACCCACTGATCAATCATACCCCTCCACATGAAATGTACAATCCTTTCTAGTTGATTACCCTTTATGAGCATTACTTACGTTTTAAGGAGATCAAATGAAGCAATGTTACATGTTAGCATAATAGGCATTTACCACAAGATTCATGATGAAATTGGGAAATAAAAAATTTGCTTTGAATAATATTATCAATACATAGAGAATCCCTGTTTGTTGTTTTCTATTTTTCTTTTAAGATTCTCAAAGTTATATCCTAGACAAAAATAATCAGAACTAAGCATCATCTCTGAAAAAACCTACCGAGTTGTCTCATCAAAACTTGAAACAAGAGACAAATTAAATAGGTTTGGCTTTAAAACCGTAGTTACCATAACAAAATGAGAAACCGAAAACTGCTAAGAGAAACAAAAGTGAGAAACACAGTAAAAAAAAAAAAAAAAATAGGGGAAGTGAGAAGCGAAAAATGATTAAAAGTTTATTGGGAAATTTTTTGATTAGAAAGTCAGCAAGAAATTTTTACAAAACTTAAACAACCCTTCAAGAAACTTAATCGAAACTTTAATACATATGATAAATACTTAGTTAGAACTTAAAAAACGAAAATGTACAAACATGAATATTTCACAAGTTTCCTATCAGTTTTCTCTTAGTTTCTTTTGAAAACATAGTGAGCTATCTCAAAAGTATCTAAACTATTTCCCAAGAGTTTTCGAAGCACTTTTCCAAAAATTTAAAAAAGATAGGTACTCGTATTGGATGCATGCTTCCGCACACATTTTTCCTCTTAGACTAAGTTTCCTGATAATTATGTCTAAAACACACACAGGCTCGCGCGCACAAAAGAAAGGAATTACCATGGATGAAATTAGTACCAGACCACACCTATCTGGAAAGTTAAGAAGATGAGAACATTTTCTTCCTAAAGAGCAACTGTTTGCTTTAAAATATATTTAGACAAAAAACATATCCCGGGGGCCCAAACCAGTGTCACTTTTAACTGGTGATAATTATACAAGCTAAAACAAGATACGGAAATCAGTACACTGTTTTATGGCTATAACTATCAAGATGGAATGGAAGTATGAATATCACACAACAAATAAACCTGTGTACCCATCATATGAGAGAAAGACAAGGGTCCAATTAAAATCAAAACAAAATAGTTCTTTGCTCTGTAAAATATCTAGCTCATTGTCTCTAGAAATATAGAACCAAATCTAACACACACACACACACTCACACAAAAACATGTTGGGATAAGAGCTTATACATATTCCATCAAGCCCCTCTAGTGAGAATTGTTGAGAGAATTTGCAGCACTCCTAGGCAGGTTTCCAACAGGATAGAGCAACAATGACTCGCCCTTTCCACCCAGCTAACATCCACTGGCTGGCCTCACTGGCGAAAAAATCCTTGTGGTACCATGAGCTCACCTTAGCCCTTACTTCCTTCGTGATCTCCTGGTTCAAAGGAAGCTGCTTGAACCCAGCCCTCAGAGTCTGAGTCTGCTACTGCTTGTCTGTTTCTGGCCTTGCTATCCTCTCTACTCCTTCACACGCTACGACATTCAAAATTTCCTTCCCCCAAATGTCCCTCTCAAACACCATCCCATCCTGATTTTCACGGGGCACATTAGCCACGAACATGTCAAACAATGCAGAGAAGTGGAAGAGAGCCTCGCGGAACCGTGAGATAAAAAAAGGGGGAATTATAGGTCCGATCAGCAACTCCATGTATAAAAATATCTGGACTAATCCTCTTGATTAAGTTCAAAACAGCATCCCGTGGACTATGCTCCATAATTGTATCATCAAGTAGGTACTTAAAGTGGTACAAACAGTTCACAACAAGCAACTCCTCTTTGTAAATTCTGAGATCCTCAACGCTAACAGTTTCCCCTTTTTTTGCAATCTCATTGTACTCAAATGGATCATTGAACCTCTCACGGTAATTTGCCAAGTGACGCCCTGTTTCCTTAACCGTTGTGGCTGGCCAAAAACCAGCTTGGGGCTTGTCTATTCCCGTGATGCGAAGCTTGGGACATCCACCAGGTCTTGTTGACAGAATCTGAATAAGAGGGGCCCATTGGAGGCCATACAGAATACCAAAATGAATAATGTGAAGACTAGCAGCTTTCTCAGCCAATTCCATAATCATTTTGTTTGCAAAGAAATATCTTGTCTCCAATATCAAAGGGAATGCAGAAAGCGATAGTTTATAAGCTTTCAAAACATCAGCAGAGTCCATACTCATGTCTGCAAGGACTTTATGTTCCATGCTCCCAGCACCAGCCAAGCGTGCCTCAAGGCTGTTAGCAAAGTAATGCGCCAACTTTTCGGATCCATCACCTAAAGGAGATGAACGCAACCTTATCTGGTTTAGTAGTTTGCTTGCACTCCTATGATCATTTCCCACTACAGATTGCATACATTGTATCAAGAGACTCCTCATAGCAACTGCCTTCTTTTTTATAACCCCTTTTCAAGCGTTGGTCATTACACAATTAGACCCTTTTGCTTGCTCACTTTGCTCTGACTCCCCGCTTGCCACATTTGGTAAGGCACCATCATGAGTGTTCATTGCAGACTCTTCATTTTTACCATAGAAGGACAATGGCTTATCAAACATCTCATGTAAAATGGACTCTTCAGCATAGACTGCCAAATGCTTGTTACTTCTCCCTTCTTCTAAATCACTCTCCTCTCAGTGAAGACTTTTTCTTCCCCTCAGCAAACTATCTGGCAAGTCACCTTCATCCTTGTGGAGGCCTTCAACACTGCTCCTACTGCAATTGCTGAAACAGTGAGTAATGCTATCATCTGAGCAGGTGCCTGCATCCTCATGGGGCAGCAATGGCTGACTGGATTTCTCATTAAGTATTTCATAGAATGATTTCTCAACAGCATGAAGAGTGGAGTCTTGGATCCTGCAGGCCTGATCCTCCAAGTCATCTTCCATTAATACCTTATCTATGTACCTGAGAACAGCATCAGACAAGTCATTTGCTTCTGCAGAATTCCTATCGGATTTCTTGGACAAATCTGTACAGCAAATTACAGGGTCTGGAACACTTGAAGTCAGGGGAAGATCCACAATAGCATAATCTAGGGAGACATCTCTGGGTAGAAATGCTTTGACAACGTTAGGATCTGAATAGGCTGAAACAGCCTCATGATCCAATTCACATCCATCCGTGGAACTGAAAATGCCCACATAAATGAATCCATACGCACCTTTCTGGTAGAGAAACTGGACCAAAATCCAACTTCAAGAGCTCAACCTGTAGTAAAAAAAAAATCAAGTAGTAACCAAATTTCAACAAGCTAGAACTAAAACATTTCAGTAAGAGAAAGAACTATGACACTGGTAACTGTTCTAACAGATAAACGGTGAAATAAGTTTAGTAGACCTTACCAAGATTTGGGTGTTAAACAGACAAAACCTAGTTATAATTTGAAGTATTTATCAGAATCTTAAACAGACCAGAATATTTCAACGGAACGGGTGAGAAGCTACTATGAATTGAGAAATTACTCCGAAGGATAGCGAAATGCATGAATTTTTTTTATGTGAAACGGTTCCAATTTCATCAAAATCGAAGACAAGAACAAATAAGGACACCATACCTCAGATAAACCCAAGAAGATCGAGAATAGGCTGTATAGCTCCTCTGTAACAAGAATGGGGCAACGGCAAAAATGGATCAACCATCCGAACTTCAACAGCTAAAACCTGTACGTATACTCTGTATAGCTCCTCTGTCAATTTCAGTCATACTTGCCGTGGTTTGTTGGCCTGGTTGACCTTGACTTCAAGTTATGGAACCAAGAACTTGGAATTTGATCGGAGGAAGATGAAACTTGTAACCAGTACAAAATTGTTGAGTTTCCAGAGTCCATAACATTGATAGACCTAAACAGATTGGTTATCAAATGGCAATGTAACATGTACTTAACGTAAAGAAGTGAAATCGAGAAGCTTCCCTTCAGCGTTGAAACGAATAAACCCTAATAATGGCTGATCCCTCTCTACTGTGAAGAAGAAGTCTCACCCTTCCAACGGTTCATGTCTTGTTCAATTCTTTTAAGTTTCAACCTTTCAAAATACAAAAAAACGCGGTCTGAACCGACACGAGTTAACATAAATAAATAAAATAAATAGTTAATTACAACAAAACGTCCTAAACCATAAATCAGTATCATTAAACCTCATAAACTTTTAAAACGTGATATATTGATCCATATACTACTAATTTATATTAATTAACAACTTCTATTAGCAATTCATTAACAAAGTGAATAAAAAATTTTAATATGACATTCACATGTTCATAAATATGAATTTATACTTAAATTGACAGTCTCTTGTTATAATGATTTAAATAACCCTTGAGGTGACATATAAATATAAGGATAATTTAAATGATATTTTAGTCATTAAATAATTATTATAAAAAGATAATATTAATTTAAGTATAAAATCATATTTATGCGACCATATATGATGTTGGCCCAAGTAAGCAACCCTAGAGGGGGGTGAATTGAATTTTACAGAATTTATATCAAACAATGCAATTAAAAACTGATTGAGTAATATAACAATGACTAATCAAAGTATAAATCAAGTAAACAAATTATATAATGCAATGCAAGCAGGTATTATAAGTAAGGAGAAGAAATAGAGCAAGAAATGAACAACACCAAATTTACAGAGGTTCCGCTAACCTTACCTACATCCTCTCTTCCTTGATCCTCTCGAAGGTATTCCACTATGTAAAGTCGCTTACACAGTTGCTGGTTTTGCTTCAAGTGCCCAGCTCATTTCTTATAAGAGCTCTTTCCCAACCTCTCAAAACCCAAGAGATTTTGTCCAACTTTTTATCAAATTTACAAGAGATTGTGTCCAAGCTTCTCTCAAACTTACTAGTGTTTTTCCCAAGTTACACTCAAACTCACAAGTTTACAAACCCACTCAACAATAGATGAAGATTGTATAATGAATAACTCTCTCTCAAAGAGTAGATAAGAAAATTTGTAGCTCACTCAAGAACCCCCCCCCCCAAAATGAATAAAAACAGAGTATAAGATGTAGGAGATTAAATCTCACTTTCTAGCACTTGATCTTGTTGTTGACTGAAGGTTGATCCCCATATTGATTTTGATAATAACTAAATCTTGTGTTATTTTACTAATGCATTCACTTAGTGTGGAAATTAATAAAGTATATATTCTAGACTTAAAGTTCAATCTTAAGTCTAACACATGTCAAAGTGAATGCACAACAACCTCAGAATCAAGCAATGAATTCCAAAAACCATGCAATGAACCAAACAGAGCATTAACGCCTATTTCTACTTCAACACATGATTTGCATTTGAAGAGATTGAAGGTGTTCAAATAAAACCTTCATCGAGTATACATAAACTCAATGAAGATTGACTTGCACTCAGAAAGATTGAAAACTTCATCAGAGTGTGCTAAAGTCAGTTAAAGATTATTTGATTATGAAGATATTGAAAAAGCTCAAAAGAGGACTTCATCAAGTGTGCAAAAGGTCGATTCAAGATGATGTGATTGAAAACTGCTTGAGAAAGAGATTCATATTGATTGCCTAATCTTTACATGAAATCCAAGTGAAGAATTCTCCTGAGATATAAAGAATCGATAAAGACAATGTGTATAAAGAAATTTCATCAAGTTTACAAAAGTCTCATTGAAATGATTTTAAAGAAGAAAGAAGAACTTCTAGCAAAGAGATGAAATTGGCAATGAAGCTTTGTGAAGCTCTACATAATAGAGAAAGCTTGATATTAAAAGAGATTATTCTACAATGAAAGAGGAAGCTTTGCAAACAAAGAAGAAGAGCTCAAAGTCAATTTAATGAAGCTCTGACAGTTTGAAAATCAAGAAAAAATGAATACCAAATGAATGATTCAATCCAAATTGAATAGAAGTTATCTCTGATGAGTTAAAGAATTTTGATTGATCATCATACCCCAAAAAGAAGACCTCTTGAAAATCTTATACTATTGCTGAGATGAACTGAATCATTGTAAGTCAGAAAGCAAACTTTTGGGCAATAAGCGGACTCATAGAAATGAAGAGTCGCCTCATGGAAACAGACGCAGAAAGCTTGAAGACAAAATGTGCAAAGAACCGACTTATAGAAATGAGGAGTCGCCTCATGAAGACAAACGTAGAAAACTTGAAGATCAAATGAGCAAAGAGCTAACTCTTTAATATAAAGAATCGACTCATAAAACCTGAAGTAAGTTTTCTGTACAAAAAGCGGACTCATGAAATTGAAGAATCGCCTCATGACGACAAAAGCAAAATGACATGAAGATAGAATGAGCAAGGAGTCGACTCATTGATATGAAGAGCGGACTCATAGAGACAGTGGACAACATTTGGTAAATGCAGAACCAGAAATATCGACTCTACAAGCCTGGAGCCGACCCCTGGGATATAGCAGCTAGTTTTCTAACGTTATAACGGATTGGACGTACATTAAATGAAGCCCAACAACCTCCAATGGATAAAATCAATACAGGAGTTTATATACAAGCTTCCAGTTGCATTTATAACAACAAGAGAGACAAGAAACAAGAAACTATTGACTGATCAACTGAAATTCTTGAACATTCCTCTTGTTTTCACTTGTGAGCTTTGATTGTATAACCTACTCTTGTTAGAGAGTTTGTAAGTTACTTGTATATCTTTTTACATTTGTAAGTAAGAGTTTGAGAGTTTTCTTGAGAAAGAAAAACTCTTGTAAGTTTAAGTGGAGCTTGGACAAAACCATTTGGTGGCTGAAGAACTTGGTTAGAAGTTCTTATGTAAAGTGAGCTGAGCACTTGGTCAATCAGCACCCATTTGTAATTGGAGATTACATAGTGGAGGAAGATTTCAAGGGGATCTTGAGATGAGGACGTAGACCATGGATTATGGTTGAACCTCGGTAAATCTTTATGTTCTTTCTATTGCTCTGTTTTCTTCTCTTCTGCTGATTACATTGCTTTACTTATAGATTGATCACTGTTGCATTGTTTAGATTAATTTTAATTAATCTTAATTGTTATTAATCTTCGAAAAACCTAATTCACCCCCCTCTTGGGTTGCCTTTTGGGCCAACACTTGTGTTTTTCTTCTTCATATATGTATTAGGGATCTTCTATATATAGCCTTGAGTTGATTATGGCCGTTGATTGTGGATGGGAGACCATTTGATGCAAGATAATATTGTTATAACGATAAAAAATATAGTCGTTGGAGTCCAAGTGTCGCCACTTGACTTCATGTGTCGACACATCAAGTCTACATTTCTCATATTTTGTTCACTGCCTCCATGTGTCGACACCTGACTTCATGTGTCGACACTTGACCACTGCCTCTATGTTGTCGCGTCTAGATTTTTCGCACTCAAGGAATACACACACAAGCGGGAAAAACACTATACTTTCTCGTTAGAACTCACCCTCCTAGAAGAATGAGTGCGACTAGACTTGAACTGAAAATAAATTTGAATTAAAGGGTTTGGAAAACAATTTGAAGTCGCCACCTAACTTGATTAAGGTGAGTTAGGTCACCTAAAAACTAAACATAATCCGAAGACTACACTTAGGGCTTTTAGAAAACGATTTTGGAAAATATCCTCAAGAGAGGGTTTTTAAGAAAACGGGTTGTTTAGCAACCTTTGGAAAACATTTAAGCCCTTTTTTTAAAATAAACTCCATTTTGGTATGTGAAAACAGTGATTCTAGGTTCGGAAGTTGGTTATATGTAGGGAAGACGCATTAAGCCATCACCCTACCCCGCCCTTGCGGTACCTACATGTCTATTTACCCTAAATTCACTTATGAGAGTCTTTAACTAACAAATATTCAATCCTATTCACTTTAAAAAATAATTTTGAAAAAGAAATATGATGCATGATATACAAGTGCAAGAAAAGAGAGTTAGAAAATAGATTTAGAAATAAATTTGAAAAGAAATTGATTTGATTTAAAAGAGATTTGAAAAGATAGATTTAAAATTGAAAAGCTTAGAAATTGGAGATAGAGATTTGGAAGTAGAAATTTGGAATTGGAAACTTGGAAGAGATTAGGAAATTGGAGACTTGAAAAAGGTTGTGGAAATAGAAATTTAAAAAAGATTGTGACCGTACCCATGAGGGTTGCCTACGTATCCTTTTGGAGGAATTAGGTTAGTCGTAGTTCGGACAAGAGTCCGATAGAAAATAGAAGGTTAGATTCGAAAAAGAGATTGAATTTGGAATTTAGAATAGAAGTTTGGAATTTGAAAATTGAAATTTGGAAAGATTAGACTTTGATTTGGAAAGATTGAGGTTTAGGAAACCTAGACTTAGGAAAGATGAGATTTAGGAAAGACTAAAGGTTTAAGAAAGATTTAACTCGACTTGGAAGGGTTTGGAAGATTAGGAAAGATTGGATTTAGGAAGGGTTCAAATTAGGAAAGGTCCGATTTAGGAAAGTTTCAAAATAGGAAAATGTCGTTTTTGGAAAGTTTCGTTTTATGAAAGTTTTTGAATTAGGAAAACTTCAATTTAAGAAAGTTTTGATTTAGGAAAGGTTTCAACTTAGGAAAGGTTTCGAATTAGGAAAGTTTTGGAATAGGAAATATTTCGTTTTAAGAAAGTTTTAAAATTGGAAAGTTTCAAATTTGGAATGTTTTGAAATAGGAAAGTTTTGAAAATTGGAGAGTTTAGAATTTAGAAAGTTTTAAATTTGGAAAGACTTGAAGTTTAAGGAAATTTAGCATTTTAGAAAGGTTCAAAGTTTGAATTTTAGAAACTCTTGAAATTAAGAAAGGTTTTGAGCTTTAGAAAGATTTGAAAACTTAGATGTGGAAAGTTAAGATTTGGAAAGGGATACAATTAAGAAAGGAATTGAATTGGGAAAGATTTGGAAGTTTAAAGTTTAGGTTAAGATTTAAAAGTTTAGATTTAAGAAAGTACTAAGTTAGGAAAGAGTGGATTAGGAAAGATTTAGACTATGAAGGGTTAAGATTCATATTTCCTAAAACAAAGGATGAGATTTTGTTTCTAAAAGAGAAGGTTTGATTTGGTTTCTAAAAATGGAGGGTATGATCTAGTTTCCTGAACTGGAAGATTGGATTTGGCTTCCTAAAGGGAAAATAGGATTTGGTTTCCTAAAGAGAAGATTGGATTTGACAAGAATTTGGAAAGGAAAGTTTTTAGAAACCCTAGATTTGAAAAGCTATGGTTTTAATGTAGAAAAGAGGTTTTGGAAATATGTATAATTTTGATATAGAAAACAAGAGGTTTTGGAAGCCTAGGTTTTAAAGCAAGTTTGAAAACTATGTTTTTGGAAAGAAAATTAGGGTTTCCTAATTATGGGTTCTAAGGCTTGACTTGAGTTCTAAGGAAAGAGTTTTTGGAAAGTGATTTTTTTGGGAAAGGAAGATTTTTGAAAGGAAATCCTAAGGAGGAGTTTCTAGAAGGTAAGTTTTGAAGAGAGAGTTTTTTGGAAGGAGATTGTTGGAAAGAGTTTTTAGGAAAGAGATTTAGGAAGCGTTTTTAGAAAGTAAATTTTGAGGAGTATTTTGGAAAGGAGTTTGAAAAGGAAGCTTTGAAAAATAGATTTTTAGAGAGAGTTTTTAGAAAATAATTTTGGAAAGGAATTTAAAGAGAGTTTATAGAAAGCATGTTAGAAAAGAGATTTTTAGGAGGAGATTTTTGAGAAGAGATTTTGGAACGTATATAAAATATCTCACTTTTCTAAAGCAATTCTAACCATAAGAGGGCTAGAATTACTTTAGGATAATGGTTTTGAAAATAACAAGATTTGAAAATATGGACCATGAAAATCACTTTAATGTAACACTTTCCTAAAGCAACCCTAGCCATAGAAAGGCTAGAATCACCCTAGGATTGTGATTTTGAAAACAAATTTTGAAAGAGAAGATTCTGACACCATTTTGAAAATAAGTTTAATGCAAGTTTTGAAAATGAGTTTGAAAATGATTTTTGGAATAATACAAGATCATGATATGCACAATGCAAAGAGGGTCGTGAACATACAAGGTTAAAGGCTTCACCACATAATCAAGAGAGGCCGAACCCACGTGGTCTCCGGTTAAACTAAAAGAAAGCCCCTGACACGGTGACTCTCCAATAGTCTAATCCTACACATGGACCAGGAACTCCCTTATTTCAAGCATGTAAGAAGGGGGGGAAGAAGATGGGGGATTAAAATAGAAGAAAACCCAAGTGGGTTCGGAGGGAGAAGAGAGAGGGGGGAAGTACAGAAATTTAAAGAGAAAGCCTACCTTGTCTTGTTTATTTCACTTTTGCTTTGCGCGCCTTGCTTTTCTTCGGTCTTCGCTTCAGTCTTCATCTTGATATTCGAGAGCATGGTCTTGGATCTTCAGGAGCTTCGAGTTGCAGCACTTCAAGTCTTCAATTGAGGGTTGAGGTTAGTGTATAAGTGTATAGGAGGGTGTATATGAGTGTATAGGAGGCTAGAGTTTGTTTATGGTGGCTAGGGTTTAGAAAACCTAAAGAAGCTAAGGTTTAGAGAGGCTACGAGCTCTGTATATCAAAAAGTAGGATTTTTAGAATGAGTTTGCAGACCTCTTTCAGCTGGAGGAGGCTCTGTATTTATAGAGAATGGAATGACTTGGCACCTGTTGCAGTGGCGCCAGCGAATTAGAAAATATTAAGATCGGCAAGCAACGTATCTTGGGAAGATTTGGGCACCTGTATTAGTGATTACCATGCAATTTTTAGTCTGGTTTCACTAGGAGTGACTCCGAAAAGTCCAGGAAAGATTTAAGGAGCTGGGAATGGCCCGAAAAGCCAGAAAGGGATAGGAACACTTAAAACAGTGTCCCGGAGGCAGTGGACTTGAAAATGGATGACAAGATTTGTCGAAAGGGTTGACTGGGCCATTAGGGACAAAACAGTTAACTGGATTGGAAAGCTGCCGGGACGGACTCGGAATAACCCGGAAGAAGACTCAAAATTTGGAAACATTATTTAGAATGTTCCCAAGAAACTACCGGTTTGATATCCAGAGCTGAGGTGGTCAGAAAAAGGCGACCGGCTCACTAGGGGCAAAACGATCATTTTGCACCGGGTTTACCGAAACTGACTCGGAATGATCTGGAAAGATAATAGAAGGTTGAGAACGCTATAAAAAACATTCTCGAGAGGTTACCGGCTTGATACCCAAAGCCGGTGTGGTCCCCGGGGCGTTCGGATGCCTAGGGACAAAATGGTCATCTTGACCGGAAAGTCTCGGAATAGGCCCGAAACTGACTAGAAGGCACCTAAGCATGCCGAATTTCTTTTAATACAATCTTGGAAGGTTGGACTTACTATTCTGAAGACTCAAGTGTGTTCTTGAGAAACGTGTCGGAAAAGGCCCAAAGGGCAGTTTGGTCATTTTTCACCAAAGTGGGCTAGCAGGCACCGGTGTTGACCTGGGTTTTGAGTGTTTCCGCCACTCTGACGGCGGTCGCGTGATACAGGGGTTTGTTGGTAATTTCCTATATCGACCTGTTTGTGAGTATTTTCGCTACTCTGACGGTTGCGATGTTTGTGAGTATTGTCGCTACTTTGACGGTTCGCTATCATTCTTGAGATTGCCTGATCTCGAGAAGCTGCTAAAGGGACTTAGCACCTGAGAAGTCAACTTTCTTGGAAGGCGTGCCTGAAACGGACATTTCTACATTGGCAGGTTAGCAGGCGCCAAAGGTGGACTGTTCTACCATCTAGGGGACTTGGGGTCTCGTCCCGATCAACAGGTTAAAAGGGGACTTACCGTCTTCAGAAAGACATGCCTGATAGAATAGATTTACCGTCTCAAGGAATCAATTGTCTCGAGAGAGAGATTGGAATTTAGAAAAAGAATTGGAAAGGGGACTTACCATCTTGGGAAAGACACGCCTGATTTGGAATATGGAAAGGGGACTTACCGTCTTCGAAAAGACATGCCTAATGGGGAATTAAAAAGGGGACTTACTGTCTTCGAAAAGACGCGCCTGATTTGGAATTGGAAAGGGGACTTACCGCCTTCGGAAAGACGTGCCTGTTTTGGAATTGGAAAGGACAATGCCCCTAAAGGCATTTTGGTCATTTTGCCTCTATTTGGGCCTGATGGGCCCACGAAGCGATGGATAGATGGGATTAGGCTTAGAGAGTTGATTTCGATTGGCAAATGTCTATATTGACTTGAGTACAAGTCTAGACGGACTGTAGACTGCCGAGCGGTAAAAAATGAGGTGCTTACACATGTGTCGACACCTAACTTCTTGTGTCGACACATGACCATCCATTCTTTAGATATTGGCCACTGTCTTCATGTGTCGACACTTCAATCCATGTGTCGACACATCAGCCCAGAAAACTTGATTTTTTGTAGATTTTACCCAATCTTCTCTATTATTTTCAAGTTCTTCAACGGTCATCCAAATAAGCTTTCTAAGCCTTGAAAACACTTCTTTAAGGTATGTTGACTTCAAGAACACTTCAATCTTTTTTAGATGAATTCACTCAGATTGTTTTTGATAAGGAGATACCTATTGAAATTCAGTCAGTCATTCCTACTCAAATCTCTCTAACTTTTATTCCCAAAACATCTCCAAAATCAAGCCAATATTCTTCTAAACCAAAAACGCCCATCTACATGATTTTCAATGGCATTACATTGTTATATTTTAAATTTGCTGATTGCATGGGTTATATATGCCTAGATAACTATCATTGATTTTGATGGCTTAATGTCTTGAATGCTTGATTGATTATTGCACTTAAAATACTTATAATTCTATTTTAATATTTTTGCTATTATACCTATTGTGGGGGAATAACCCCCGCCCCAACCCAATGGGTGAGGCCCAATCTGCTCAAATTAAAGTTGGGGCTACTTTGCTAGCCCAGATCAGAATTAGAGGGAAGGCCAGCTTTGTCTGCCAACCTCCTTCGCAGCACGGCCCAAACCACGAATAGCGGGCCCAAACTGCTAGCGGTCTTTGCACATTAAATGCAGAGTTGACTCGCATTGAATGCGCAAACGGCTGCCCACGCGACGTCAACGTGCACGTCCAGTCAGCCGGAATCCTCCACGACGGTGCGCCAGACCCTGTAAATAATCAGGCGGCGTCAATGACGACGCCTTCCCAGCAAGCCATGAGAGCCTGCTGGTAGGCCAAGGCAGAACACACTCCCTCGAAGGTTCTATAAATACCCAAGGCATCAAGAGCTAGGTATGGACAGTTAACTCCAAGTATTGACAACTTTCATTCATCTTCATCGATTAAGCTTGCTAACTTAATCTTCGGAGTGTGATCGGCCCACTACGGGTCGACCCATTCTAACCTCTTCGTCTTGCAGGAGATATTCGGACTCATCCATTTTTGGGCTTGAGAGTTCGGCCCAGCCTTCCCGAAAAATCCCACTTACAACTGGCGCCGTCTGTGGGAAGGCTAAGAAAGACCATGAGTCTAAACAACCGGAGACGTAGGGGGGAGAACCATGATGGGAGAGGCTTTGGAGCCTCCTCCAGTAGAAACCCGACCAACTCGGCGCACTGCCAATCTACACCAGTAGATCGGTAAGGAAGGAGAACACTAAGGTCAAAGATACGAACGCCGGCTAAAAGCCACCAGGAAGCACCAGATGAAATGCGGAGGGATACGGGCTATGTCAGGGACAGAAATTTCGGCAGGAACCATCCTTAGGACCTGGCCCCGTCACCCTCCAGTGGACGGATCCCAAGTGAGGATACGCTCCGTGCAGCGGAGAGGGAAATTCGGTGGCGCAGAGAAGAGATAGCCTACCTCACCTCCCAAGTTCGGGCCATGAGAGAGGCATTCTCTGGAAGAAATGGGCGTGGGAGAGAAGGGTCCCCAGATCGGGAGCAAGTTGTTGGCGCCGGGAACGATCCAGCGCCACCGGTAAGAGGAAGTTACACCCCTAGTACCGGGCATTGCGTTAACAGGCGCACAGATCGGCGGAGTGAAAGGAGTGAATCCCCGCCAAATAACAGTCCAGCTGAAGGAGATCGGCGGAAAGAGGACTGGGAGAAGTGGTATAACGAAAAGTAAGAGGACAGAAGGCAGCAAACTAAGGAGCGCACAGCCCATGACCTGATGAGAAAGGCCCTTGATCAGATTGCATCCACGCCATTCACTGAGGAGATTGAATCCCACCCAATTCCTCGAAAATTCACCCCACCAAAATTCACCCTCTATGACGGGAAGTCCGGCCCGATTAACCATGTTCGGCATTACAAACAGCTTATGGTAGTGTGGTACAGTGACCAGATGCTGATGTGTCAAATCTTCCCCTCCAGCCTAAGAAGTGTGGCTTTACGGTGGTTTGATAAATTACCACTTAAGTCCGTTTCTAGCTGGAGGCAACTAGCCGAGCTTTTTACAGCTCGTTTCATAGCGAACAGCTTACAGCCGAAGGAGGTTGATTTCTTGATGACATTGCGAAAAGAAGAAGGGGAAGGATTGCGAGCATACGCCCAACGCTACTGGGAAGCTTATAACGAAATTGACGAGTGCAGCGAGCAATTAGCTGTAACTCAGTTCAAGATTGGCCTTCCCAGGGAGCATCGCTTGCGACAGTCCTTAATGAAGAAACTAGCCATCACGATACAGGAGCTAATGCTCAGAATCGAGTGCTATGCACAGTTGGATGAAGACACACCTCAGGTAGCATCGACCAAGGTCGGCACTGCAGTCGAAAAGACAAATAAGAAGGATGCCAAGAAGCCTCGGTCAGAAGATATCGGCCGAGGAAAAAGGGTAACAGAGGGGGTCTATACAGTCTTTAAGGACCCCATCTATAAAATATTGCCCCAGATCCGTGATAAGCCCTTCTTCAAATGGCCACCAAAGTTGGGAGGAGACCCAGCGACCCGAGACCAGAAGAGATTCTGTTCATACCACCGCGAGAAGGGACATAAGACGGAGCAATGTCGGCATCTGAAAACTCACTTGGAAGACTTGGCCAAAGCAGGCCACCTCGATCAATTCATCGATCGGGAGAAGACAAAGAATGAAGCCGAGCAACCGCGGGTAAAAGACACAGCTCGGAAGGAACCAGAATCAAGGCCGGTTCGGGTAAGCAATGTGTTGCACGGTTCGGCTGAGTCATCAACCATCGACCCACATAGGTACCGAGCCGAGATGCAGAAAGCGGCACACCTAAGGGAAGTGTTGCAGATACAACAACCCAACAAGAAAGCAAAAGTCGGCAATGGCCATGTACCAATTTCTTTCACCGATGAGGATCTCGTGGGAGTGCAGACCCCTTATAATGATGCCTTGGTGGTTACGTTAAGAATGGCGGACTGCGACGTTAGAAGATTGCTCATTGACCAGGGAAGTTCGTCCGAAATTATGTACTACAGCCTCTTCAAGCAATTAGGACTGAACGAGTCCGACCTCCAACAGTCACTTAATCCATTGGTCGGATTCAGCTCAGACCCATTTTGGCCAATGGGAAAGGTGACGATTCCTATAACAGCCGGCGGGATCACATTGCAAACTGAATTCCTAGTAGTTAACATACCCTCCCCCTACAATGCCATCATGGGACGAACCTGGTTGCACCTCATGAGGGCCGTTCCGTCGTCATATCATCATTTGCTTCGGTTTCCGACCCCGGCGGGTGTTGGAGAAATCAGGGGAGACCAAGTGGCTGCCAAACAATGTTTTCTAATGGCATGTGCGACAAAGACAAAACCTTAGAAAGTGCAGATGATGGAGCTACATGAAGACACCCCCACTATTGATGACGTGGGACAGACACCCGAGAACAAAGCTGTGGAGGACCTGAAGAAGATATACATTGATTGGCGAGGAGACAAATACTTCGTCATCAGCGCTTCTCTGTCCAAACTAGAGGAAAAATCCCTCATCGAGTTGTTGACGAACTTCCTGGAAATGTTCGCCTGGACCCCTTATGACATGCCTGGGATCGGCGCTGACGTTGCTTGTCATCGCCTAAATGTTAACCCAAATTGCCGACCTGTTGTCCAAAAAGGGAGAAGGGCAGCTACCTAGCATGTGGACGCTGTCTTGGAGGAAACGGAGAAGCTTTTGGAAGCTGGGGCCATTCGGGAGATCAATTACCCAAGCTGGTTATCAAACACCATGGTTGTAAAAAACAAGAACGGTAAGTGGAGGGTCTGTGTGGACTTCACCGATCTCAACAGGGCATGCCCCAAAGATCCATTCCCCCTGCCCAAAATAGACTAGCTTGTGGATGCGACCGCCGGCTTCAGAAGGATGAGTTTCCTGGACGCTTACCGAGGATACCACCAGATCCCACTCCACCCCGACGACAAAGAGAAAACGGCCTTCATCACTCCAAGGGGTATTTACTGCTATAGGGTTATGCCCTTTGGCCTGAAGAACGCCGGAGCTACGTATCAGCGACTGGTCACAAAGATGTTCAAGACGCAGCTCGGCAGCACTGTCGAGGTCTACATCGACGACATGGTGGTAAAAAGCAAACTAAGCAACACCCACTGGGCGGACTTAAAGGAGGTACTCTACATCCTGAAAGACTACAAAATGAGGCTGAACGCTTCAAAATATGTCTTCGGGGTCGGCTCGAGCAAGCTCCTGGGGTTCCTGGTCACACATCGAGGCATCGAAGTGGACCCACGGTAGATTAGTGCGATTTAGAGCATTCAAGCTCCAAGGAATGCCAAAGAGGTTCAGAGGCTGACAGGAATGGCCGCCGCGCTCAACAGATTCATTAGCCGTTCATCGGACAGGTGCCGACCCTTCTTCCAGCTCCTAAGGAAACAAGAACAGTTCGAGTAGACCCCAGAATGTGACTCTGCCCGTGCCGATCTAAAGAACTACCTAACCAAACCACCCCTGCTCTCCACCCCTGTCTAGCACGAGGAACTCTTCCTCTACCTTGCAGTGTCAGACCATGCCGTCAGCGCCGTCCTACTCAGGCAAGAAAACTGGCAACAATACCCGGTCTATTACGTCAGCAAAACCCTTCTCGGAGCCGAGAGCAGGTACCTACCCCTCGAAAAGCTGGCACTCGCACTGATAGTAGCATCCCGCAAGTTGGTGCATTACTTCAGAACTCACACCATCAACGTCCTCACTAACCACCAGCTCAAACCTCTTCTAAGGAAGGCTGACTTCTCTGGAAGAATCGCAAAATGGGTCGTGGAATTAGGCGAGTTTGACATCAAGTTCCAACCTAGATCGGCAGTGAAAGGGCAGGTTCTTGCAGACTTTGTTGCCGAGTACTCTGTCGAGATACCACCAGAAGTAGCACAGACTCCAGCAACTGGCCAACCGCAACACGAACTCCCCCTGGACCTTTGGGAACAAATTGATCATTGGCAACTCTATGTGGACGGAGCTTCCAATGACAGGGGGGCAGGATCAAGCATCGTACTCATCACACCAGACGGTCTAACCATCGAACAAGCTATTAAGCTCGAGTTCATTGCCTCCAATAATGAGTCAGAATACGATGCCTTGCTAGCCGGAATACGTCGAGCCATTGAACTTCGAATTCCTGAAATCGTCATCTATTTAGACTCCCTACTTGTTGTAAACCAAATTATAGGGGAATACGTAGCAAAAAACAACAGAATAATGCAGTACCTAGCAAAAGCCAAGGAACTACTTAGTCAATTTAAAAGTTACAAGCTTCGACAGATCAGCCGAGACAACAACTCACATGCTGATGCCTTGGCAACTTTGGTCACAGCTCTGAAATCTAGTTCGAAAAGGACAATCAATGTAGAAACTGTTGGAAATTTATACTAAAAGACATGCTTTGTGAAATGACTTTAGTATTTATTAATAAATTAGTTATTCCATTTTAATGAGAATCTGTGTGAGAAATGTTTGCATTGCGTTATTTAATGACTATGCATGTGTGTCTCTTATTCTATATAGTAGATGATTTGGTGTGTAGAGTACGACTTACACACGGAAGATCAGATCATCGGTTCTTATGGAATATAAGTTAATCGTTCGCAGTCTTAGATGGAAATGGACACACCATCAGTAGGACTGTAGTACAAGGTTTTAATAGGTCTGTCTTGACTGTGGGGAATGGTATAGTTCCAACTCCTTGTACTAGTACACTTTGTGTGTATTGAACAGGACCGTGTTGGGGTAATTGTTTTTATACTGACTATATAAAACAATTAATACCTCATGATTATTATGAGTGCTTACGCTCTTAATCCTAATATAATAAATAGACACGTGCATGTAGTATTTATTGTTTTGATTCATAGAAGAGTGAGATTCTTTAAGGGTCAATAAACTCAGTGAGTTGGACAATGACATTACATGTATGGTGAATATTTATTATTGATGGAATCTACGTCCCCGTATAGGGATTGATGATACCCCCTTGAGGATGCTTATAAGTTTTGATTATGTCAAACCCTGCAGGTGGATTATGAATCCGACATATCAAATAAGTTAAGTGGAAGGTCTCAAGGAATTAAATAAGTCTATTAAATTTAATTGTCAGTAATTTAATTTAATAGACGGGTATCTGTAATCTTAACGTGGGGAGATAAATAAGCATTTAATAATATGGAGCTCGAAATATAATTTCTAGTATAACAGGGAGTGCAATTATAATTCCTTAGTGGTATGAATTATAATTTACGTAAATAAAGGTTAATCCTGGTTGGATTAGGAATCCTTATTTGCGTAGGAAGCCCTAATTATACTAATCCTATGGTCCCTGTTGTAGCCTATATATATACGCGCTCTAAAAGCTGCTAGGGTTACACACTCTACACATAATTGAGAGATACACGATTTTGTGAGGAAGAGAAACCCTAGCAGCAGCGAGCCCACTCTCTATAGAGCAAGGCGTGTACGAGGTATACAGCAGAAGTCCGAAGGTTGAGTTCGAGCTTGCTGATTCGTGCTTGGTGCTGATTCTTGTTTTCGGGATTAAACTAGAGAGATCTCGAAGGTACGATTCTAATCACGTAGATTAGGCTATGCTAATCAGATCAGATTTTTGGTAGTATGCGTATACACTATAGCCAGGTCGTGGGAAATTCCGCAGTCCCCAACAGAAACCCTTGCCAAGCCCAGCATCTTTCGAGAGGAGGAGGAAGCTTTAATAGCAGAAAGGTTGGGGCCATCATGGATGGACCCAATCATCTCTTACCTTGAAGCAGACAAGCTACCAAACGATAAGGCTGAAGCTCGGCAAATCAAACATGCATCTCTCAGGTATTGGCTGTCACCAAGTAAGGAGCTTTACAGACGTTCCTTTACAGGTCCGTATTTACATTGCGACCATCTCGACCAAGTACAGGGCGTCTTGTTCGAAATCCACAAAGGGATATGTGGAAGTCATATCAGCGGAAGATCGAAAGCACACCGAGCCATCTTGCAGGGGTACTGATGGCCTTACATGCAGAAAGATACAGCCCAGTACATCCTGAAGTGTAACAAGTGTCAAAGGTTTTCCCCCATCATCCACCAGCCAGCCGAAGATCTTGCCACCATCACCAGTCCATGGCCTTTCGCTCAGTGGGGACTGGACATTGTCGGCCCTCTGCCCCGAGCTCCGGGCAACAAAAGGTTTCTCATCGTAGCAACTGACTACTTTACCAAATGGGTGGAAGCGGAACCTTTATCAAACATCAGGGAAATTGATGCCAAAAGGTTCGTATGGAAGAGCATTGTCACGAGATTCAGGTTGCCCCGTGCCATTGTTTCAGATAACGGCACCCAGTTCGATGGCAATATCTTTAGATCGTTTTGCGAAGGATTGGGGATCAGAAACTACTACTCAACGCCGGCCTACCCCCAACGCAACGGGCAAGCCAAGATTTCGAATAAAACCATGCTCAATGAGGTTAAGAAACGACTAGAAAAGGCCAAAGAGAAGTGGACGGAAGAGCTACCCAATGTCCTGTGGTCCTATAGAACAACCCCAAGGAGGTCCACCGGAGAAACACCATTCTCCTTGGCATACGGGGTGGAGGCAGTCATCCCTTTGGAGATCGGACTACCAACTATTAGATCGGCAGGTTTTAACACAAGTGTCAACGACCAAACGGTTGCAAGAGACCTGGATCTTGTCGAAGAAAGAAGGGAAACCACGTTGATCGGGCTCACAGAGTATCAGCGACAGCTAAAACGCTCTTACAACAAGCGGGTCTGCCCGAGAAACTTTGCTCTAGGAGATTTTGTTTTACGAAAAGTGTTGGGGGCAACCAAGAAGGCGGCAGATGGAAAGCTCGGCCCAAACTGGGAAGGCCCCTACAGAGTCATCTCCCAGGTCGGCATTGGCGCATACAGACTGGAGACCGTCGAAGAAGGGCGACAATTGCCGCGACCATGGAATGCAGCCAACTTAAGGAAGTTCTACCAGTAATACAAAGCTCCATGCACTGTAACAATCCATGAAATGTGTAAAGCTCTGTTGAAGAATCAATGAGAATGAAGCTATTCAAATGAATCTACTCTGAGCACTCTGTGAAAACCCAAAAACCAAGCGTAGAAACTTGGTCCTGTCCAAGTTGGGCAGGTCGGCCAAAAAAGGCCAAAGAAAAAAACCAAGTGTAGAAACTTGGTCCTGTCCAAGTTGGGCAGGTCAGCCAAAGAAGGCCAAAACTAAAACCATGTGTAGAAACTTGGTCCTGTCCAAGTTGGGCAGGTCGGCCAAAGAAGGCCAAAACTAAAACCAAGTGTAAAAACTTGGGCCTGTCCAAGTTGGGCAGGTCGGCCAAAGAAGGCCAAAACTAAAACCAAGTGTAGAAACTTGGTACTGTCCAAGTTGGGCAAGTCGGCCAAAGAAGGCCAAAGCAAAAACCAAGTGTAAAAACTTGGTCCTGTCCTATTTGGACAGGTCGGCCAAAGAAGGCCAAAGCAAAAACCAAGCGTAGAAACTTGGTCCTGTCCTATTTGGACAGGTCGGCCAAAGAAAGAAACCAAGTATAAATGACAAAATCAGATAAGGCAGATTAAGTCCATAGGAAAATCACATAAGATAAATTTAGTGATAAAAAACAAAACAAGTTTTTCTCATTAAAAGGCATTGATGGTTACAAAAAAATTAAGGAAAAGAAAGAACAGCTATGCCGACTTCTCCCCTGGCTGCGAAATTGCCCCTGGCGAAATCTTTTCCGCATCCTCAGGGGGTTCAGCAGCGGCCTTCAATTTCTCAGCTCTCTCCCTCTTAGCAGCAGCTTCTTCGGCCACGACTTTTAAGATAAGCTCTCGTTTGTATTGGGCATTTGCCAGCACTTTCTTCGGACAGACGACGCCGTCCTCGGTAGTATCAAAGTAGTCCGGGCAAAGACCTTACACGTCGGAGGCCTTATCCAGCTCTGCGACGACAAGGGCACCATTCCAACCCTGTCGGAATATGGTGCGACTAAGGTCTATCATCTCTTCGGCCAAACGCTTGGCCCCCCTTTCTTCACCCCTCTTCAGTGTGGCCTCTTCTTCCACCTTCAGCTTGGCCACTTCAGAGTTAAGGGCCTCAACCTCCGCATTTGCGTTGTGCAAATCTACGGACTGCACATCGAACTTTTTCTCAAGGTCGGCAAGATCCTTGTCTCTCTTTTCAAAATTGGCTTTCATTAGCAAGAGCTAGGCGAAAGCCTGTTCGGCCTGTTTCCTGAAAGTGATCCGCTCCTTATTTGCTTCGATCCACTCAAGTTTTAAGCGGCCGTGCTTTTCAATAAGCTCCTGGTGAACCTCGGCGAGCTTCTGGAAGCGCGTCATTGCCTCCAAGGAATTGAGACAACCTTACACAGATAAGAAAAGGTCCTTTTTAGAGCGAATGTCCAAAAAAGTCTGTAATCATCGAAAAAGTCAGTGCCGACTTACCAGTATCGAGTCATGAAACGCGCCCATAAAAACGGCTGAGTCGCTTGCTTCGCCCAGCTTCGCCATATCCTTTTTCTAAAGGATGCTCTTAATAACACCAAATGCCACCTCGGGCTGGTCAATCATCGAATCTGTTGTCGTCATGGGACGGCCGAGAATGTCCGGAGTGATGGTCACGGTCTCCCCGACCTCGTCCACCGCGCCTTTGCCTTTTTGCTTTTTAGGCGCTAGAGTTGGAGTGACCTCGGGCCTCCTTTTTCGCTGTTGCCGTGTCTCTGGCCTCTGTTGCACGGGAAGGGCCTCCTCCACGGGAGTTATCACCAGCTCGGCTGGAGGAGTTTCAGCAGGAGTAGAGGTGGCCGACCTTAGCGGCTGGCCCGCGAGAGCAAACATTCTTTCCTTCAGACTCATGCCGTCCATTTCGTCGGGGGATGGGCTCGAATCACTTGTTCCTGTAGGAATCTCAACTCGGCGGTCGGGCGCAGTATACGGTGACGAAGTTGATGCCGAGCTGTGTGATTTCGTTCGCGCTTCTTGCCGTTTTTCACCAGCTGATGCCAATGGAGGAGTAACCGCGACTGTCACGCCTGTAGGGATGCGCGCCCTTTCGATCGCTATTCCGGTGGGGATCTCCTCGAAGTCTCCTTCGGCCCTTTCATCCGCCAATCTTGCAAGTATACTCTGGGGAACACCCGTCTCGGCAGTGAAAGTTGAGTATCGCAGTGGGTAGGAGAGCAAAATGTGTGCAGCCTGAGCTATGTATCTTAGTCGACCTTCACCGACATAGTTCAAGACCTTGTTGAGGTCGTCAGAATTGACTAACCAGTCGCGAGCTTTCGACCACTTCCTTGTGTCTGCAAAAAGTTCGAGAGTCAGTTTTGCTGCAAATTGAAATTTAAAATGACGCACAGTATGAGAGATCGGCATCAAACCTAGTTCGACGGGCACTCTAGGGCATCGAATTGCCGGTCTATCCTTCTCAGGAACGTTGCCGAACTCCCATGGACCGGTCACCCAGACCCTAACGTCGTCGACGCCCTTCTCTGAGGAAGGCAGACACTTCACTAACTCTAAGGACTTCTTTACTGCCCGAAGGTAAACCTTGTAACTACCTCCGACTTTACAAAGAGTGTAGCAGTAGTCCAGTTCGGCAAGGCCTACGTTCACACCCAGGCGCCAATTTATTTCTAGCATGCCAAAAAATATCCTATATACATTCGATGTTAACTAGGAGAGCGACACCTTATTTTTTACTATGAATTTATGAAGAAGAGGGTGGAGGGGAAACCTAAGTCCCCCTTCTACGATGGCAATGACTGGGAACGGCACCCCCTTTTCGATCTCACCCATGCGATAGTCCTCAGGATTGACCAACTCTAAGCCAATTTCATCCGGGACTTCAAACCCAGCCCTAAACGCGGCAAGGGCCAACAGACCATCTAACATTTTATGAAGACGGGATGCCATCAGGGGGCAATCGTCAAAACACAGAATACAGTGAAGAGCAAAGGAGTTGCGGGCTCAAAAGACACTTACAGTGGTGGGTGCCAAAACAGCTGACGCACACGCTATTCAGAAGGCAAAGGAAAAAGAGCAAGTGTCCTCCAACTGATTAGGGCGTCGGTCTTTTATACACACCAGAGCCGTCGGTTCGTACACGGTAAAACGACGTTAATCATGACGCTCTGCCGAAGCGTCGCATCGGCCGTCGATTCAATAACGCCCCACCAATGAATCTTTTAAAATCCTCGCCATTTATGTGGCCGGCTGACCGTTACAGCCTTTGGCCGTTTCAGAATCCAAAACGACACAATGGCTGGGGGGCAATTGTGGGGGAATAACCCTCGGCCCAACCCAATGGGTGAGGCCCAATCTGCTCAAATTAAAGTTGGGGTTGCTTTGCTAGCCCAGATCAGAATTAGAGGGAAGGTCAGCTTTGACTGCCGACCTCCTTTGCAGCACAGCCCAAACCATGAATAGCGGGCCCAAACCGCTAACGGTCTTTGCGCATTAAATGCAGAGTTGACTCGCATTGAATGCGCAAGCGACTGCCCATGTGACGTCAACGTGCACGTCCGGTCAGCCGGAATCCTCCACGACGGTGCGCCAGACCCTGTAAATAATCAGGCGGCGTCAATGATGATGCCTACCCAGCAGGCCATGAGAGCCTGCTGGTAGGCCAATGCAGAACACACTCCCTCGAAGGTTCTATAAATACCCAAGGCATCGAGAACTAGGTATGGACAGTTAACTCCAAGTATTGATAACTTTCATTCATCTTCATCGATTAAGCTTGCTAACTTAATCTTCGGAGTGTGATCGGCCCACTACGGGTCGACCCATTCTAACCTCTTCGTCTTGCAGGAGATATTCGGACTCATCTATTTTTGGGCTTGAGAGTTAGGCCCAGCCTTCCCGAAAAATCCCACTTATACCTGTCATAAATTTCTTTTGATAAGTTGACAAAAAGGGAGGAGAACTATCATTTGCCATAGCAAGGAGAAATCCTCTATTAAGGGGGAAAGATAATCTATATGAAAAAGGGGGAGGAAATTTGAAATATGAATAAATATTTTATATTCTAAATTTGCATTATATTTTGTTGTTCCTTTTTTATTGATTGACAAAAAGGGGGAGAGATACTCTATGAAAAATATATGAATATTATGTGTAAAGAGTATCCTTAGGTCATCCAAATAAGCTTTCTAAGGTTTGTAAACACTTCTTTAAGGTATGTTGACTTCAAGAACACCTTTAATCTCTTTGATTACTTATAGAATTCTTCAATCAATATCACTTCTTCCATTGATCTAAGTCTTCTTCAAAATCTTCAAGAGAACTTCCAAGACTTGAGATCTCTTTTCTTCAACTGATCTTCTATTTTTCTTTGAACATCTTTAATGTCTTTACTTGATCTTCATTAACTTGATTTCTTCTAGGACTTTTTAATCAATATAACAAATCTCTTCAAGCTCTTCAAGAATCATCAATTTGAGACTTCTAAAGCTTAAAAAGTCTTCTTCAAAACATGTGAATCTTTAAAAATACTTTCAATCATTCATTCTTCCATGTCTTCATCAAATCTTCAATGGAACTTATGAACTTTAACTTTGCTTGAATCTTGACTCCTTTGAACACCTTCAATTTCTTCATACTTCCAAGTTTATATTCAAACTTTCAAGACTTGTAAAACATGAGCTTGTTGAATGTGTCAATCCATCATACTCATCATCCTTCCATCCTTCTTGATTCTTCAATATCTTTCATTGTGACAGGCATAAACTTATTTGAAACAGAAACTTGCTCCCCTTTTCTTTTGTACTTTATGCCTTAACGCATTTTCCAGATTGAGAGCAAAACAATCAACCATTATAGAGGTTCATAGCATACATGATGCTTTAGTGGATTGATATGTCTACAAGAATCGAGAGTCTTCATAATGAATAAGTTCTTGAATTCTTATAAGATCTTTAGTTACTTTGAAATAGAATTAATCCAACACGTTCATCTATCAATCTTTAAGTCTTCAAAACAGATCACCATGATAGAATTCTAAAGCTTGCATCCTTGACATCATCTTCTTCTTTGCTTCCTCATTCAAATTTGTTTAAGAATTTATCATGATCAAGATCATTTCAAGGTGCAAGCAAGATCTTTTTAATTCCAGCAATATAGATCAATATATATATGTTGCCAAAGTGACCTTTCAACATCATAAATATATTCAAATTTGATTCATCTTCCTTTGATAACATTTCTAGAGAAGTATTTCAAGTTCATACTTTTCCTTTGTAGATATCTTCTCAAAATATGAATCAGTTTCCAGTCAATCATTTTCTTCTTCAATGTCCTCTTTTTCTTTTCTCTTCTCTGCAGCCTTTGAGGATTCATTCATCCTTTTCCCACTGATTTCAGAGCCATTGAGATCTATAAAACACGATAGGTAAAAAAATTAGTTATGCAATGGTTGCTGTGGACATTTTGAATAAGTAGATAAAAGGGAAAAATCATTCTTTGTGTTTGGAAATATAACTAATAAAAATTGGTTAATAATGGGGATTGAAATCTATGCAAAATGTATGTACATGTCAATAATATTCAAACACATGTATGAGTCGACTCTTTTTCTTATAAAATTTAAAAATAATTTTTGAATGACATGGAATGCAGTAAATAGACATGTAATCGATTTCAAAAGATTCATATGTATTATCAAGTGAATATAACAACCTAAGCACTCAAGATAATGTATTGCTCATGCTCAACATGAAATACATAGCATATATATCAACAAAATCAATCAAATTAAAGATTGCATATGCTCAATACTCTTAACAGTCATAATGTAAGATGATTTATAATTAGCATGAAAATTTTCAAACATACACTTACCAAATGTAATCTTTGGTTAAGTAAAATAAATAACCAATCATGTTTCTATAAATCTTAGTATGAGGAGGAGTACCTTTTTATTATCATCCAACTTGGTTGATGTAGCTAAGAGATTACTTAATAGAATTGAGTTCCCCACATCAAACCTTTGAAGTAAGTGCTTGATGTACTCAAATATTTCTTCCTTTGATTGCAATGCGATTGATATTCTATTATCATCGAAAATCACCATACCTCCATTCTTTAGTACGAAAGAAGTGAATTGAATCTTGTTGCCAATCATATACCTTGAGAAATCACTCTCCAAATGCCAACAATCCTTCTTGACTTTGGATTGGATTGTAGGCAATCCTACAATGAAAGCAATTCAAGTTTTCTTCTTCGGTACCCACATCATGTTGGGTCCTTGGGGGTTAGTATTCAATGTTCTTTTGAAACCTATGTATTATTAAGAGTATATGATCTTTGCATGGTATAGCATCTAGTGGCAATGTGTCTTACTTTTTGGCAATAAAAACATGAACTCTGTGATTTTTTCATAGAGGGGACAAATTTGGTTTTTGAAAACTTTCTCCTTTTTAAGGGATTAAAACCAAGTCCAGCTTTATTAAGAGAGCATTTTTGTTTTCCAATAATAGCATCCAATTTTCTTTTCCATTTACACATTGAAAAAGAGATGTTTCTAAATTTTTAACTTTTTCTCTCAAAACACGATTTTCTTTAACCTTTTCTTTTGAAAGAGTGGAATCCATTGAATAGTACTTTTCTTAACTTCTTCTTTCAAAACACAAATATCATGTTTCAATTCTCTATTTTCCTATTGTAAATCCTCATTCTCTTCGGTTAGTGTAGAGACTATCTTTTTAAGAACATTATTTTTTATTCCTATATTTTTGAATTCAACAATCAAATCATCAAATGCGTCTTGTAGTTCATTAAATGTAAATTGAGAAGGATTAGGAGATGATACCTCACTTTCTTTTTCATAAGCCATAAGACATAAGTTAGTTACTTATTGAGGTTCGGTTTCCTCTTCGGAGCTGGATTCTTCATCATCACTCCAAGTCATAGCAACCATTGCGCTTTTCCCTTGGTCTTTCTTTTCTTTCTTTTTGAGCATATGGCATTCAAGTTTGATGTGTCCAGGCTTTTTGCATTTAAAGCAAATGATGAAAGAGTCATTCTTGCTAGAGTCTTCTTTAGCATCTGATTTCATTCTTCTCTTCCACTTCACTATGAAGACCCTCGATCCTCATAGACATATCAATCCATTAAAGCATCATATATGCTATGGACCTCTATAATGGTTGATTGTTTTGCTCTCAATCTGGAAAATGCATTAAGGCACAAAGTACAAAATAAAGGGAGAGCAAGTTTCTGTTTTAAATAAGTTTATGCTTGTCACAATGGAAGATATTGAAGAATCAAGAAGGATGGAAGGATGATGAGCATGATGGGTTGACACATTCAACAAGCTCATGCTTTACAAGTCTTGAAAGTTTGAATATAAACTTCGAAGTATGAAGAGATTGAATGTGTTCAAAGGAGTTAAGATTCAAGCAAAGTTAAAGATCATAAGTTCCATTGAAGATTTGATGAAGACGTGAAAGAATGAATTATTGAAAGTATTCTTGAGGATCCATATGTTTTGAAGAAGACTTTTTAAGCTTTAGAAGTCTCAAATTAATGATTCTTAAAGAGCTTGAAGAGATTTATTATATTGATTAAAGAATCTTAGAAGAAATCAAGTTAATGAAGATCAAGTAAAGATATTAAAGATATTCCAAAAAAAATAGAAAATTAGTTGAAGAAAAGAGACCTTAAGTCTTGGAAGCTCTCTTGAAGATTTTAAAGAAGACTTAGATCAATGGAAGAAGTGATGTTGATTGAAGAACTTTACAAGTAATCGAAATTGAGTGAATTCATCTCAAAGAGATTGAAGGTGTTCTTGAAGTCAACATACCTTAAAGAAGTATTTTCAAGCCTTAGAAAGCTTATTTGGATGACCCTTGAAGAACTTGAAAACAATGAAAAAAGATTAGGTAAAATCTACAAAAAAATCAAGTTTTTTGGGCTGAAACTTGCTCCCCCTTTCTTTTGTACTTTATGCCTTAACGCATTTTTCAGATTCAAAGCAAAACAATCAACCATTATAGAGGTTCATAGCATACATGATGCTTTAGTAGATTGATATGTTTATGAGGATCGAGGGTCTTTATAGTGAATAAGTTCTTGAATTCTCATAATATCTCTAGTTACTTTGAAACAGAATTAATCCAATACATTCATTTATCAATCTTCAAGTATTCAAAACAGATCACCATAATAGAATTCTAGAGCTTGCATCTTTCTTTTCAATATTTGTTAAACTTCTTGAGTATCTTCAATCTCTTCAATAATAAGATTATCTAAGTAATCTTCTTGTTGGATACTCAACCGATTAGTTCAATTATTTTCTTGTTATCAAATAATTATAATGTAACCTACACCCTCAATTGAAATCATTAGATAACAACCATATGGTTTTATTATCATCAAAATCAACATGGGGATCAACCTTAAGTCAACATATAAGTCATATAATAATTTTTCGTCTATTCTCCTAACAAATTGCTAACAACAGGTGTTGATTGATACAAATTGATAGTTTAGAGGGTCAATGTGTTACATTTTATAATATAGGAGGTTTTAATGATAATAAACCATAGTGTAAGGGGTGTTTTTATAATTAATTCTAAAATAAAATCCCCAATTTTTTTCTTTATCAGTCTAACCGCGGCCGCGCGGGGGGGGGGGGGGGAGACAGAATTTTTTTGGTTGAGGTTAGAAAAATTATCAAATATTTGTTAAAAAATAATTTTTTGTTTAATAGATTTTTGTTTATCCCTAAAATAGTAATGCGTATAATAAATTTTATTTTTCTTTGACAAATCTAAGCTCCATATATATCGGAAAGTAAAAATCATATTCAGCTCGGGATGTTAATTCATGTGATGGGGTTAGCTACCCTCGTTAAGATGCACCTTATCCACCCAAAAATTATTGCAATTATAATTGTCGAGTCACTAAAAGTTGTTTATGAAAGAAAAGTGACACTGTGTATTATGAAGATAGTAAAATATCAAGTTTCAAAAAAATAAGTTATTGAAAGTTAATTACCAATTTTTACAAAATATATTACCTTAACCTTTAATAGTTTGCTTACAAAATTCATTCACTTACGTTTAAGGGTATTAAGCCCCAACCCCACTGATCAATCGTACTCCTCTATATGTAATGTGCAATCCTTTCTAGTTGATCATCCGTTTTGAGCATTGCCTACGCTTTAAGCAGAGCAAATGAAGCACTCTACAAGTTAGCACATTAAGTGTTTACAACAAGATTCATAATGAAATTGGGGAAAAAAAAAATTTGCTTTGAATGATATTATCAAAACATAGAGAATGCCCTTTTGGTTGTCTTCTATCTTTGTTTTAAGATCCTCAAAATTATATCATAGACAAAAATAGTCAAAATTAAGCATTATATGAAACGATACCTGCCAAGTTGTCTTAGCAAAGCTTGAAACAAGAGACCAAAATCAAATACGTTTGGCTTTAAAATCATAGTTACCAAAACATAAATCGGAAGTGGAAAAGAGTAAGAGAAAAGGAATTGAGAAACATGGCCAAAAAAAGCAACCTTAAAACAAGCATAGGCATGACCGCGCAAACAAACACAAGGAGGAGGAGGAGGAAGTGAGACCATTTTCTTCCTAAAAAGCAGCTTTTTGCTTCCAAATATTTTTGTACAAAGACACATCCCAAGGACCCAGCTAGTTTCACTTGTACCTGGCACCTGCTGATAATTATAAGTTAGAACATGATGGAAATGAGCTACCTGCTGTTATGGCTATCATTATCAACATAGAAAGGAATTTTAAATATCATACTGCAAATTAAACTGCATACCTATAATATGGAAGAGAGGAAGATGGATAATTAAATTCAAAAGAAAATAGTATCTTTGGTCAGGTTATCAAATATATTCATTGTCCAGAAAAATGTAGAATCACATTTAACAAAAAAAAACACATTAAAGGATCTAAACTAATAATATACAGTCCATCATGACCCTCTAGTGAGAATTGTTAAGAGAATTTGAAGAACTCCTAGGCAGGTTTCCAACAGGAGAGAGCATTGATGACTCGCCCTCTCCACACAACTAACATCCACTGGTTGGCCTCATCCACAAAAAGGTCCTTGTGGTAGCGTGATTTCACCTTGGCCCTTTCTTCCTTCATCATCTCATGGTTCAAAGGAAGCTGCCTGAACCCGGCCCTCAGAATCCGAATCTGCCACTGCTTGTACGTCTCTGGCCTTGCTATCCTCTCTAATCCTTCACATGCTATGACATTCAAAATTTTTGTCCCCATACGTCCCTCTCAAACACCATCCTCTCCTGATTTTCTCGGGGCACATAAGCCTCGAGCATGTCAAACAATGCAGAGAAGTGGAAGAGAGCCTCGCGGAACTGTGATATAAGAAAGGGGGAATTATAGGTCCCATTAGCAACTCCATGTATAAAAATATCTGGACTAATCCTCTTGATTAAGTTCAAAACAGCATCCCGTGGACTATGCTCCAAAATTGTCTCATCATGTAGGTACTTAGAATGGTACAAACAGTTCACAACAAGTACCTCCTCTTTGTCAATCCTGAGATGCTCAACACTAACAGTTCCCCATTTTTGTGCAATGCCATTGTACTCAAATGGAACATTGAACCTCTCACAATAATTTGCCAAGCGACGCCCTGTTTCTTTAACCCTTGCGGCTGGCCAGAAACTAGCTTGGGGCTTGTCTATTCCCGTGATGCAAAGCTTGGGAGGTCCACCAGGTCTTGTTGAGAGACTCTGAATAAGGAGGGCCCATTGGAGGCCATATAGAATACCAAAATGAATAATGTGAAGACTAGTCGCTTTCTCAGCCAGTTCCATAATTATTTTGTTTGCAAAGAAATATGATGTCTCCAATAAGAAAGGGAATGCAGAAAGGTTTAGTTTATAAGCTTTCAAAATACCAGCATAGTCCATACTCATGTCAGCAAGTGCTTTATGTTACAGGCTCACAGCACCGGCCAAGCGTGCCTCAAGGCTGTTAGCAAAGTAATGCGCCAACCGTTGGGATCCATCACCCAATGGAGATGAATGCAACCTTATCTGATCCAGCAGTTTGCTTGCACTCCTGTGATCATTGCCCACCACAGATTGCATACACTGTATCAAGAGACTCCTCATAGCAACTGCCTTCTTTTTGATAACCCCTTTTCTAGTGTTGGTCATTACACCATTAGACCCTTTTGCTTGCTCACTTTGCTGTGACTCCCTGCTAGCCACATTTGGCAAGGCACCATCACCAGTGTTCAATGCAGACTTCTCATTTTTACCATAAAGGGACAATACCTTATCAAACATCTCATGTAAAATGGACTCTTCAGCATACACTGCCAAATGCTTGTTACTTCTCCCTTCTTCCATGTCATTCTCCTCTCGATGGAGAATTTTTCTTCCCCTCAGCAAACTATCTGACACTGGCAAGTCCCCTTCATCCTCATGGAGGCCTTCACCGCACACTGCCAAATTATGTAAATGAGAAGATTTATACTTGTGGAGATCACTAATTATGCCAGATTCAACCGAGTTGTTAGTATTGATACAACTGCTACTGCAATTGCAGCTACATCGAGTAGTGCTATCATCTGAGCAAGTGCTTGCATCCTCATGGGGCAATGGTTGACTGGGTGAGTAAGGATATTTCACATTAAGTACTTCATAGAAGGATTTCTTAGCAGCATGAAGAGTGGAGTCCTGGATCATGCAGGCCTTATCCTCCAAGTCATCTTCCATTAGTACCTTATTTATGTGCCTAAGAACAGCATTAGATAAGTCATTTTCTTCTGCAGAATCTCTATCCAATTTCTTGGACAAATCTTTACCCTGAATTACAGGGTCTCGAACATTCGAAGTCAAGGGAAGATCCACAATATCATAGTCTAGAGAGATGTCCTTGAGTTGAAACCCTTCGACTACGTTAGGATTTGAGTAGGCTGAAATAGACTCGTGATCGAATTCACATCCATTCTTGGAAACAGAAAATTCCCACATAAATGAATCCATGAGCACCTTTCTGGTAGAGAAACTGGACCAAAATCCAACTTCAAGAACTCAACCTATAAAGGGTGAAATAAATTTAGGAGACCTTACCAAGATTTGAGTATTAAACAGATAAAACCTAGTTACAATTTGACGTATTTATCAAAATCTGATACAGGCTAGGACCAAAACATTTAAACAGAACGAATGGGAAGCTCAATGAATGTATGAAGAAATTACTTCGAAAAACAGTGAAATGCATGAATTTTTATGTGATAGGGTTCCAAATTTCATCAATATCAAGGACAAGAACGGATAAGAACATCATACCTCAGATAAACCCAAGAAGATCGAGAATAGGCTGTACCAAGAAGGGGGCGATGACAAAAAGGGATCAACCATCCATACTTCAGCAGCTAAAACCTATATAGGTTGTATACTATAGCTCCTCCGTCATTTTCAGTCATTCTTGTGGTGGTTTGGGGGCCCGATTGACCTTGACTTCACAATATTGGTTGAACTTGGAATTTGATCTGAGGAAGACGAAATTCGGAACTAGTACAAAATTGTGAAGTTTCCAGAGTCCAAGACATTGATAGACCTGAATAGAGTGGTTCTCAAATGGGAATGTAACACGTAATCAACGTAACCAAGTTAAATCAAGAAGCTTCCCTTTCAGTGCTGAAATGAATAAACCCTAATAATGGCTACTCCGTCTGTACTCTGTAGTTTGAAGAAGAGGAGAAGCCTAGGAGGTCTGAAAGTTTGGAGTCTATTGTCACAAAAATAAATAAATAAAGGGAAAATCTAATTAATCTTTCTTATTCGAGCTAGAAAAATGAGAAAAAACGATTGAATATTTGTTAGAAAATAATTTTTTGTATAGATAGCCCTAAACCTTATTAGTAAATACTCGAGTTATTCACATATAATACTTGTGCGTACGTATAAATAAAAAAAAAGTTTCATTTTTAGTATATGAAGCTAATGAAAAATATTTTTTAGTTGGACCGTATGGTATATATTAAATGTTTTTTTAACGTATTATACTTTTAAAAATATTTGATTAAAAATTAAATAGAATTTTAGCATATTATTAATTCTGTACTTAATATATAATTATAATAATACAATTATTGACCATTAATCTTATTTGACTTTATCAATTATAGAAAAAGCTTGTACAACTCATAATTTGTATATCTTTACTCATAATTGTTACATATAGCACAACCCATCTTTACTTGTGTCATGTCATATATTTGTGGCGCTCTTGTGAAACCAGCCCCTATTCAGTTTCTCTTTAATGTTTGCAAATTCTACTCTGTTATTCAACCATGTGAATGGATTGCCTAAGAAACCAATATCAATGAGACCCATATCTTCAATGGCTCCCCTAAAACCACCATTGGAAGGTTATGCATAAAGGCTACCCTTGTTTCTCCACCTAAGCCATCACATTGTTGAAATCACCAATGAACATAGCTGCTCCAGGAAAGATCTCACCAATATAATTCAAAGAATCTCAAAGGAGTTGTTGTCTGCTGTGAGCATTAGGAGCATAAATACCATTGATCAACCAAGGATGACTAGGGGGATCCGAGAAAACAAGGGCCAATATGATGTTTGAGTCTGCATAAACCACTTCCATATCCCCCTTTGTCTCCAAGCTAAGCAAATGCCCCCTGCTTTGCCCTCTAGCCAGCATAATCTTTAAATTCACAAAGTTTAACCTTTAGAGTTGAGCTAAAGTATGGTTTTTAGAAATTTTTATCTCAGAGAGGAAGATCCAATCTGGGTTTATTGAGTTGATCCATGTTCTCAGTTGGCAAATTGTCGAGGTCTGAGCCAACCCTTGACAATTCCAGACTAAGCCAATCATGGCTAGTTAGTAGGGGGGGGGAGGAGGGGGGTGGTAAGGCTCGCCTCCTCAACCAATTTAGTTACTTCGAGCTTCCATTCCATACTAATCTCTTCCATTTCATTGTCCTGCTTATAGGTTTGTTTCCTACTTTGAAAGCACCTCTTGACCTTGTGTTTCACTCTGGAGCAATAAGTCTTATACCCTTGTATATCTGTGTTCTAAGAGTGTTGATTCTTGTCTTTACCTTTAAGTAGATGGTCATCATATAGCGTGTCAACGCTTTTTCATTTTTTAGCATGTACCTCATTATCTTCATCCCCTTCTTCTAGTTGTCTCTTCAAGGATAGTCACCCATTCCTTGTTCTATTTTCAGTTCTTCTGCCAACGGGCTTCTCAAGTTTTGAAATACCGTTACTTCTCTTCCTTGATCATCTGGGCTAGAAATAATTGGGATGCACTCTTCACTTACAGTGTTTGGGCTCAAGGATGAGGGGGGGAGGTTTATAGGCTTAGCCACATAATACCCAACATGACCAATTGGTTTTTGGTTAATTGGAGATTGGGTGTTCAGGACCAGTGTATATTAGGTTGTCCCAACATTTTGGGCATGGTCACAAAGCACAGCTTTGCTGGCTATATCATTGTCTTCTGAGACTGCAAGAGTAGCCCTCTCATCATCTTCCACTAGTTTAGGGTTATCTTCTCTCAAACCAACCATGTGCAGCGCCGGCTCCTTATTTCTTCCGGAATGAGTGGCCACAATACCAATTGTATATATGTCTGCATCTTCATGGGTTGTACGTGAATATGCTAGGGGGACCAATTCCTTGACGTGCTCCATCAGCGAATCTTGCGAAGGCATGGGTGTCAGTGTATGATGGATCAAGTAATCCTCTTCACTCTCCTCGCATCTGTTTTCTATGACACGCACCTCCCTCGTTGATGTCTCCAATTCCGATGGACTGAATTCACAGCCCTATTCATCTCCTTTGGCAACTTGCATCTTTGCCCTAATTTGGATTTCATCATCAAGGCCTCTTTTCCCACCAAGGTTTTTCTCTTTAATTAGTGTAATATTAAGTTGATTCTCACTTGAGCCTTCACCTACACGTTCAGATACAACTGCCATGACAATAGAACTTCTAATCGAAATAGCTTTAAGATTTTGCACAAACTTGGACGATTTCGTTACATTCGCTAATCTACACCCCTTTAGCGAATGACCAATTCTTCCATATTCGAAGCAAAAATCTCTGACTCTTTCGTATTTTAAACCAACTTCTAGGGCTTCCATCCCTTCCCTACATAGCTTAAGCTCTGTGTTTAGGGGCTTACTCAGTTCAATTTCAATACGCATCTGAATGCACTTGTTGTACCGACCTTCTTATACCTAGTAGGGAGATTTGGAGAAGTCAACCTCTGCTGTTGTGAGGTTTGGATCCTAGGGTTTTAGCACAAACAGATTACCCATGATCGTCCATGGCGCACTACCCAGAACCTTTTGTTTCGTACTACCATCCACAAAGCATAAAATAAACATATTGTTACTAGTAAAGTTCCAGTTATAGAATCTAACCACGCTCCTATGATTCTGGACTTGTATGATGAGAAAAGTGTTATCAAGAAACCGTTTAAATTTGAAGCCATGTGGGCAAGAGACCCCTCTACCCATGATATGGTTAATGGGGCCTTGTCTCCCTTTATCCAAGGTTCAATCTCATATAGGTTGGCTACAAGCTGCGATCTACTAAAGAGGCTTTGAAGAAATGGAATAAAGATTCTTTTGGTAATTGTGATGCAAGGATCAAAGTTATATAGGACCAGATTAATTTCGTCCAAAAGGATCAACCTTCGAGTTCTAACCTTTCAATGATCAATGACCTCAAGTGGAATCTTAGGGAAGCGTTGTTGAGGAAAGAAATCCTTTGGAAACAGAAATCAAAAAATCAATGGTTGAGGGAAGGTGATGCAAATACAAAATTCTTTCATACGTCAACAATTATCAGGAGACATAGGAATTCTATAGATACTTTAAAGCTAGAAGATGGATCTTGAATCTTGGATCGGATAGACATTAAAGGACAGTTTGAGAGCTTCTATAAAGATCTGTTCTATTCCTCCAAGCCTTTTATCTCGGAATGGATTGCAGAATACCTCAACCCCCCCCCCCCCCCTCGTGGTCACCAAAGAGGACCATAGCTCTTTATGCTTCATTCCGTCCCCAATTGATATTTGAACTATTGTGTTTGGGATGCCCCCATTAAAAGCCCCTGGGCCATATGGAATGTCCTCCATTTTTTATAAATCCTATTGGCACATTGTAGGTGGAGACCTGTGCAACATGGTTAGATCTTTCTTCTTAAATGGCTTCCTTATTTGTGTAGGAAGCCCTAGTTATACTAATCTTATGGTCTCTGTTGTAGCCTCTATATATACGCACTGTAAGAGCAACTAGGGTCACACTTGCTTATAATTGAGAGATATATGTTTTTGTGAGGAAGAGAAACCTCAGCAGCTGTGAGCCCACTCTCTCTGGAGTAAGGCGTATACGAGGGGTACAACAGAAGTCTGAAGATTCATTTTGAGTAATTGATTTGTGCTTACTGCTATTGCTTACTGTTCGATATCAAAGCAAGAGGATTTCAAAATTCATACCTGCTACTATTTGGGATCAAACCAGAGAGATCTCGAAGGTATGATTCTAATCATGTAGATTAATCTCTGCTAATCAGATCAGATTTTCTAGTATTATACGTATACACTATAACCGAGTCGTGAGAAATTTCACAGTTCCTAACAGATTTACTTATGTTTATAGGCAAATCTAAAAAGGTGGCTTTTAGCTATTTAGTGGATAAGCTTGATAGCAAATTTAAAAGATGGAAGTCCAAAGCTCTCTCTTATGCTGACAAAACCACTCTAATTAAAGCTGTCGGGATGTCTCTTCCCATATATGGCATGTCCACCTTTAAGCTTCTAGCTTCCCTATGTGACTCTATGGATAGCAAAGCTTGCAATTTCTGGCGGGGTGCTTCCCGAAAGAAATGAGCCTGCCATGTTAAAGCTTGGAGCTATTTATGTAAGTCTAAAGATGTGAGTGGGTTGGGTTTTAGGAAAATGTCAAAAATTAATATTGCTCTGGTAGCTAAATTGGGGTGGCAACTCTTGGAACGGGGTGATAGGCTATGGACTTCACTGCTACTAAAGAAATATTGCCATAGACACAATTTCACTGAGGTGCATAAAAAGAGTTCGGACTCCCTAATTTGGAAGGGCTTTCTAGACAGCAGACAGGTGATACTTAAAGGGGCTTGTAGGATAGTGGGGGATGGCTCCTCTATTGACTTTTGGAAGGACCCATGGGTCCCTAATTTGCCTGGGTTCAAACCTCAGCCAAACACTAACCTCCCCCAAAGAGAAGGTTTGGTTAGTGAGTTCATTGCTTCAGAAACTCTTTCCTGGGATAACGAGACGTTAGAACTCTATTTTGATGTCCCTTCTGTTCAAGAAATCTTAAAAATTTCAATTTCAGCCTTACCTAAGAATGATTCATGGGGGTGGCTTTTTTATGCTATTGGTATTTTTTCCTCCAAATTGGTCTACGTGCCTCTAATGATCATCTCGCCTAGCCTTCTACTCTGAGTCTACCTTTCGGGAGGAAGCTATGGAACCTCAAAATTCACAAACACCTCAAAATCATGTTGTGAAGGGTTGTGTCCAATGCTATTCCCTGTAAAGCAGTGCTGGCTGAAAGATTTGCTATTGAGAACTCATCATGCCCATTGTGTGGAGATCATGTGGAATCTTCTATACACTTATTCTTTTATTTTGTAGTTGCAAAACAGGTCTGGTATGTCATTTGGAACATTAGAACAGAGTTTTTCGATGCAAATTCTGTGTTTGAATGGTTCTCTACAATTCTGAATCTAGCTGATATGGGTCTGCCTTCTTTAGTCAATAGGACTTATTGTATAGCCTTTATAGCTAGCCTTATGGAGTGTGTTTGGCGATGGAGAAATAAGGTTTGTTTTGAGACAAAAAAGGTGGACATGCAGGCAATCATTAAGGAAATCCAAGACCTCAGTGAGGAACATAATGCTATTAGAGAAGATCCTTTGGATTGCCCCTAACTGGGTGGTGGGGTTGGCCTCTCTACTATTGTGTGGTCTCCCTCTATAGTGGGTAGTATTAAGATTAACTTTGATGCGGTGTTCTCAAAAGCCACCATGTCTGTTGCAGCTATTAATAGAGACCACTTTGGGAAGGTCTTATTTGCAAAGGCAGTATTGGGTATCTCGTTATCAGCGGTGCTGCTGAGGCTGAAGCCACCAAATTGGCTTGTGTCTGGGCATCAAAGGAAAATTGGCCTCATCTTGTGTTGGAAGGAGACGCTCAAGTGATCACTCACGCTAGTATGGCGGTCATTTATAAGCCGCATTGGTCGATCTTGCCGCTTAGTTCGGATATTAGAGGCTTGCTAAGGGAGTTTGGTGGATGGTCGATGGTTTACTCACCCAAAAAAGCTAATGGAGCAGCTCATGAGCTGGCCGCTTGGGCCTTCAGGTTAAAGTTTACTGGCTCTTTAGCTGCAGATGAGCTCCCCATCCTTGTTCGGGAAGTTGTGGAATGTGAAGTTCTTGTCGCTCCTTGACCCTTCTGTTGGTTTTGTGCTCTGTGTTTGCTCATGTTTTCTTGATTCTACTTCGTACTTGACTTAGCCAAAAAAAAAATTCATATATTTGTGATATTTTTCTAATACTTGATATATATTTAAATTATTAAACATAATTTTTTATAACTTCTAATTAATACTCAAAATATTACATTAAAAATTAAAATTGATAAATTAATCGATTCTTATATCAAGTATTGAAATAAAAAAAATATAAAATAAAATTTATTTATCTACCACTTTAATTTAGCAGTTTGTTAATAATATGTTTCAAAAAAATAAATATATATGAGACAAAAATACTAACTACAAACATTTAATAGAAGAAATTGTTTAAAAATATGACTGTATTTTTTGTCTTGACTTTTTAACTAATATTCGTATGATACCCAATAATTTTACATTTGTATTTTTTACGTTCTCGTATTTTTATGCTAAATTTTGTTACCGTATTTTTTTAAAAAAAAATAATATTAAACTGGTACATATTACGTATTGTACTTTCATCATCCCCTGTTTTCCTATGCCCCTAAAACAGTAATAGGTACAATCAATTCTATTTTTTTTTTCTTTTGACAAATTCAAGATTCATAAATATAAAAATCCTAATTCAGATCAATTATATTTAAATATGTACAGCGCATGCACAAACCGATGTTGATCCGAGTGGCGGCAATAGCTGCCCCATTGAGATGCACCTTATCCACTCAAAAATTATTGCAATAATTATTGTTCAGTCACTAATAGCTTGTTTGGAATTTGAAAAAGGAAAGGGGAGGAAAGGAAATGAGAAAGTGATAGAAATTTATTTTTCATTCTCTGCTTAGTAAATAAAAGAAAAGTGAAAGGTAAGAAGAGAGAGAGTTATTATTTTTCATTCTCTGCTTATGTCCTTTTTAAGCTACAGCCCAAACACCTCCTATATATAATTACATAAACTAGAAGAGTGTCTCAATATGTAAGTGATCAGTTTGTGCAAGGGAGAGAGACAAAGAGAGAAAAAAAAAAAAAAAAGAAGAAGAAGAAAGTAGTGGGCAGCTACAAAAATTGAAATTATTATTCATTCTCGTGAGCTAGATAAGATATGCACAGTAATGGTAATTTGCCGGATTTTGTAGGACAGTTTAGAAAGACAAAAAACGAGTGTAATAGATTCTCACTAAACTCTAGTATTTGCTTTCTATTATAGTATAGATTAACATATTATGCAATCAGATGTGAACAGTACCTGGAATAAATCATGGAAGCCATAACAAATGTAACACATGTAGGTATCTATGATACGTGGAGAAAGAGAGCTGAATACTTAAAAAAATTACCACAAAATAACTCATAGCCCAATCAAGTATCATTTTGTAGTATCACCATATTATCAAGACATATACAGTTGATAAAACTGGTGAACTTATCACGCAGTCCAATGTAATCCTCTAATAATCACAAGCAAATGACAAATGGGCATGCCAATTTTTATATTTTGTTTTGATTGCAAGTGTTCGGCCATTTCAACCGACCACTTGATCGGGTTGTGCAAGAGTCATACAGTCCAAAGAACATGATGAGTTATACATATTAAGTTATACAGTCCAAAGAACATGATGAGTTATACATATTATACGACTTGTGATTGGGCACAAAAAAATATCAAATTTAAAATCTCATGCTTAACACAAAGGCTAGCGGATTTGGTCACCCATTTGGTTAATAGTCATCCACTTCCATTTTCTTCATAAAAAGCAACTTTTTGCTTTCAAACATATTTAGACAAGACATATATCCAAAGGACCCAAACTAACTTGTGTCTGGTGATAATTATAAGTTAGAACATGATGAAAATCAGCCTCCTGTTTCTATGGCTGTCATTACCAACATAGAGGGGAAGTTTAAATACTCCACTGTAATTAACCTGCGTACCCATAATATGAAAGACAGGAAGATGATCAAATTAAATTCAAAAGAAAATAGTATCTACGCTCAGGTTATCAAATATAATCAATGCCCAGAAAAATGTAGAACCAAAAAACAAATATATATATATATATAAGGATTGAAACTTATAATATACAGTACATCATGCCCCTCTAGTAAGAGAATTGTTAAGAGAATTTAAGGAACTCCTAGACAGGTTTCCAGCAAGAGAAAGCAAAGAGGACTCGCCCTTTCCACCCATCTAACATCCAATGGTTGGCCTCGTCCACAAAAAAGTCCTTGTGGTAGCACGATTTCACGTTGGCCCTTACTTCCTTCATGATCTCCTGGTTCAAAGGAAGCTGCTTGAACCCAGCCCTCAGACACCGAATCTGCCACTGCTTGTATGTCTCCGGCCTTGCAACCCTCTCAAATCCTTCACATGCTATGACATTCAAAATTTCCTTCCCCAATAAGTCCCTCTCATACACCATCCTCTCCTCATTTTCTCCGGGCATATTAGACTCAAACATGTCAAACAATGCAGAGAAGTGGAAGAGAGCCTCGCGGAACCGTGAGATTAAAAAGGGGGAATTATAGGTCCCATTCGCAACTCCATGTATAAAAAGATCTGGACTGATCCTCTTGATTAAGTTCAAAACAGCATCCCGTGGACTATGCTCCATAATTGTATCATCAAGTAGGTACTTAAAGTGGCACAAACAGTTCACAACAAGCAACTCCTCTTTGTCAATTCTGAGATCCTCAACACTAACAGTTCCCCATTTTTGTGCAATGCCATTGTACTCAAATGGAACATTGAACCTCTCACAGTAATTTGCCAAGCGACGCCCTGTTTCCTTGACCCTTGCGGCTGGCCGGAAACCAGCTTGGGGCGTGTCTAATCCCGTGATGCGAAGCTTGGGAGGTCCACCAGGTCTTTTTGAGAGGCTCTGAATAAGAGGGGCCCATTGGAGGCCGTATATAATACCAAAATGAATAATGTGAAGACTAGCAGCTTTCTCAGCCAGTTCCATAATCATTTTGTTTGCAAAGAAATATGATGTCTCCAATATGAAAGGGAATGCAGAAAGGTATAGTTTATAAGCAATTAAAACACCAGCAGAGTCCATACCCATGTCAACGAGGGCTTTATGTTCCAGGTTCCCAGTGCCGGCCAAGCGTGCCTCAAGGGCGTTAGCAAAGTAATGAGCCACCCTTTGGGATCCATCACCCAAAGGAGACGAACACAACCTTATCTGCGTCAGTAGTTTGCTTGCATTCCTGTGTTCATTGCCCACCACAGAGTGCATACACTGTATCAAGAGACTCCTCATAGCAACTGCCTTCTTTTTGATAACCCCTTTTCTAGCCTTGGTCATTACATAACTAGACCCTTTTGCTCGCTCACTTTGCTGCAACTCTCTGCATGCCCCATTTGGCAAGGCACCATCACAAGTGTTCATTGCAGACTCTTCATTTTTACCATATAAGGACAATACCTTATCAAACATCTCATGTAAAATGGACTCTTCAGCAGAGACTGCCAAATGCTTGTTACTTGTCCCTTCTTCTGTATCATTCTCCTCTCGATGAAGAATTTTTCTTCCCGTCAGCAAACTATCTGGCAAGTCCCCTTCATCCTTGTGGAGGCCTTCAGCATAGCTGCTACCGCAATTGCCGAAATAGTGAGTAATGCCATCATCTGAGCAGGAGCCTGCATCCTCATGAGGCTGCAATGGCTGACTGGATTTCTCATTAAGTATTTCATGGAAGGATTTCTCAGCAGCATGAAGAGTGGAGTCCTGGATCGTGCAGGCTTTATCCTCCAAGTCATCTTCCATTAGTACGTTATCTATGTACCTGAGAACAGCATCAGATAAGTCATTTTCTTCAGCAGAATCTCTATCCAATTTCTTGGACAAATCTTTACTCTGAATTACAGGGTCTCGAACATTTGAAGTCAGGGGAGGATCCACAATGTCATAATCTAAGGAAATATCCTTGAGTTGAAACCCTTCGACAACATTAGTATTTGAATAGGCTGAAACAGACTCAAGATCAGATTCACATCCATTCATCGAACCAGAAAATGCCCACATAAATGAATCCATGAGCACCTTTGTGGTAGAGAAACTGGACCAAAATCCAACTTCCAGAACTCAACCTGTAGTCAAAATAATATCCAAGTGGTAATGTTCTAACAGATTAAGGGTGAAAAACATTTAGTAGACCTTACCAAGAATTGAGTATTAAACAGATAAAACCTAGTTACAATTCGACGTATTTATCAAAATCTGATACAGGTTAGGACAAAAATATTTAAACAGAACGAATGAGAAGCTCAATATATGTAGGAAGAAATTGCTTCAAAGAACAGTGACATGCATGAATTTTTATGTGATAGGGTTCCAAAATTCATCAAGATCAAGGACAAGAACGGATAAGACCATCATACCTCAGATAAACGCAGATGATAGAGAATAGGCTGTACCAAGAACGGGGCGATGACAAAAACGGATCAACCATCCAGTACTTCAGCAGCTAAAACCTGTGTAGGCTGTATACTATAGCTCCTCCGTCATGTTCAGTCATTCTTGCCGTGGTTGGCGGCTAACCTTGACTTCACACTAATGGTTGAACTTGGAATTTGATCGGAGGAAGATATGATGAAATTAGGAACCAGTACAAAATTGTCAAGTTTCTAGGGTCCACGACATTGATAGACCTGAATGGACTGGTTCTCAAATGGAAATGTAACACGTACTCAACGTAACGAAGTGAAGTCAACAAGCTACCCTTTCAGTGCCGAAATGAACAAACCCTAATAATGGCTGACGCTGATCCCTCTCTGGTGCGAAGAAGAGGACCACGTCACCCACCCTCCCAACGTTTACTATTCGTTCACAACATCATATCTTGGTTCAACTCTTTCAAAATACAGAAAAGGCCGTCTGGGACTCTGAATATCTTATAGTAAAATAAATAAATAAAATGTCGGGTTTTTTTCTTCTTTATATTTATTTTATTTTTAAAAAATCGACATCCATACATGTTATTAAAAATAAATCGTATTAATTGCAATCAATTTTCATACACAAACCCATGTTGATCCTTGTCGCATCTTTAAAATATTAGTTATAGCATTGGTATCAAGTCATTATACTAATGTAGTATAACTGGTCAATGATATATAACTATACAAGTTTCTTAGATTATATAAACCTAATCATCATGATATCTTCTAGATATTTGAACTCAAAGCTTTTAATAATTAAAATTTAATAAAATAAAGAATGACGAATGTTATTGGATATACCGAATAAGTTATTGAAAATTAATTATTAGTTTTGACAAAATATGTTATCTTTTTTCATACACTTGTATCTATGGGTATTAAGTTCAAACCTCACTAATCAATCATACTCCTCCACGTGGAATGTACAATCCTTTCTAGTTGATCACCATTTATGAGTATTACGTACGCTTTAAGGAGATCAAATGAAGCAATCTACATGTTAGCATATTAGGCATTTACCACAAGATTCATAATGAAATTAGGAAATAATAAATTTGCTTTGAATAATATTATCAAAACATAGAGAATTCCCTGTTTGTTGTGCTTTATTTTTCCTTTAAGATCTTTGAAGTTATATCCTAGACAAAATGAGTTAGAACTAAGTATCATCTCTGAAGAAACATGCCAAGTTATCTTAGCAAAACTTGAAACAAGAGATTAATTAAATAGGTTGGGCTTTAAAACCATAGTTACCAAAACAGAAATGGGAAACCGAAATGCTAAGAGAAACGGAAGTAAAAAACAAGGTCAAAAAAAAAAATAGGAGAAGCGAGAAGCAGAAAAATGATTAAAAGTTGATTGAGAAATTTTTTGATTGGAAAGTTAGCAAGATACTTTTGCAAAACTTGAACACCTCAAGAAACTTAATGGAAACTTTAATACATATTATAAATGCTTAGTTAGAACTTGAAAAACAAAATTATACAAATATGAATATTTCACAAGTTTCCCATCATTTTTCCCTTAATCTCTTTTGAGAATATAGTGAAGTATCCCAAAAGTATATAAAATGCTTCTTAAGAGTTTCCGAAGCATTTTTCAAAATTTTAAAAAAGTTTCATACTCGTATTGGATGCAGGCTTCCGCACACGTTTTCCTTCTTAAATTAAGTTTTCTGGTAATTATGTTTAAAACACACGGAGGCTCACGCACACAAAAGAAAGGAATTACGATGGATGAAATTAGCACCAGACCTCATCTATCAGAAAGTTAAGAAGATGAGACCATTTTCTTCCTAAAGAGCAACTGTTTGCTTTCAAATATATTTAGACAAACACACATCCCAGGGACCCAAACCACTGTCATCTTTAACTGGTGATAATTATACAAATTAAAACAAGATATGAAAATCAGTAAACTGTTTTATGGCCATAACTATCAAGATGGAAAGGAAGTATGAATATCATCACACTACAAATAAACCTGTGTACCCATCATATGAGAGAAAGACAAGGGTCGTCCAATTAAAATAAAAAAAAAAATAGTTCTTTGCTCAGTAAAATATCTAGCTCATTGTCTATAGAAATATAGAACCAAATCTAACACACACACACACACACACACACACACACACACCCAAAAATAGTTTGCCAAGTGACGCCCTGTTTCTTTAGCCCTTGCATCTGCCCAGAAACCAGCTTGGGTAAGGTCTATTCCTGTGATGCGAAGCTAGGGAGGTCCACCAGGTCTTGTTGAGAGCCGCTGAATAAGAGGGGGCCATTGGAGCCCATACATAATACCAAAATGAATAATGTGAAGAGTACTCACTTTCTCAGCCAGTTCCATAATCATTTTGGTTCCAAAGAAATGTGATGTCTCCGTCATGAAAGGGAAGGCTGAAAGGTGCAGTTTATAAACTTTCAAATCATGAGCATAATACATACTGCTGGCAGCAAGGGCATTATATTTCCAGGCTGCCAGCACCGGCCAAGCGTTGCCTCACGACTGTTAGCAAAATAATGCGCTAATCTTTCGGATCCATCACCCGAAGGAGAAGAACACAACCTTATCTGCGTCAGTAGTTTATTTGCATTCTTGTGATCATTACCTGCCACTGATTACATACATTGCATCAGGAGACCCCTCACGTCAACTGCTTTCTTTTTGCCAACCCTTTTTCCAGTGCAAGTCATTTCACCATTATACCCTTTTGCTTGCTCATTTTGCTGTGACTCCCCACTTGCCCCATTTGGCAAGGCAACCTTATCAGTGTCTTCAGTATAAGTATAGGCTGCCAAATGTTTGTTATTTCTCCTTCTTCTAAACGCTCTCCTCTCGATGAAGACTAGCAGCTTTCTCTGCCAATTCCATAATCATTTTGTTTGCAAAGAAATATCTCCAATATGAAAGGGAATGCAGAAAGGTATAGTTTATAAGCTTTCAAAACATCAGCAGAGTCCATACTCATGTCAGCAAGGACTTTATGTTCCATGCTCCCAGCACCGGCCAAGCGTGCCTCAAGGCTGTTAGCAAAGCAATGCGCCAACCTTTCGGATCCATCACCTAAAGAAGACGAACGCAACCTTTTCTGGTTCAGTAGTTTGCTTGCACTCCTGTGATCATTTCCCACTACAGATTGCATACATTGTATCAAGAAACTCCTCATAGCAACTGCCGTCTTTTTTATAACCCCTTTTCTAGCGTTGGTCATTACACAATTAGACCCTTTTGCTTGTTCACTTTGCTCTGACTCCCCGCTTGCCACATTTGGCAAGGCACCATCATGAGTGTTCATTGCAGACTGTTCATTTTTACCATATAAGGTCAACGCCTTGTCAAACATCTCATGTAAAATGGACTCTTCAGCATAGACTGCCAAATGCTTGTTACTTCTCCCTTCTTCTAAATCATTCTCCTCTCGGTGAAGACTTGTTCTTCCCCTCAGCGAACTATCTGGCAAGTCCCCTTCATCCTTGTGGAGGCCTTCAGCACTGCTGCTACAGCAATTGCTGAAACAGTGAGTAATGCTATCATCTGAGCAGGTGCCTGCATCCTCATGGGGTGGTGTCACGGGCTGGCAGGCCGGGCACCACACGGTGACACTAATGCGACCCGCCATGATCATAGGCAGCGGAATACACCCGTGAGGCGACTATGCACCAAGCAATAGTCCCGCCAAACTCAAACACCAAGGCATAAGATTATGCGCGTGTCCAGGATCCATCCGTAATGCCCCGCATATCTCTTTAAGCTCGGACCTCTGATGCTCAAGCCATAAGGCAACCCAAGCTATAGGCGATAGCACGCCATACTCAAATGCGCGTGCACACGGCAAGCAATGTGCTTAGCGCCAGTCCCTCTCGAAACACAAGCCAAATGGCCATGTGCAACTAGACATGCGCGCGTCAGCCAAGCATCACCTGTTAAGCACAACGCCTCCATCCTTGAAGTTCTTAGCGCCCCGCGTCAAGGTTGCCCGCAAGGAAAGGCACCACCGATTAGCAACTGTTAAGCCCACAATATTGTGCCCTGCGACACCAATGCTAGCCAAACCAAGCGGCCGTGTGCACAAGCGTGAACCCAATGCGCAAGTGCACACGAGACACACGGCATGCAAGTGTGCACACCGAGGTCCAATCCGTCATGGACATAAGCCCCACCACTTTATAATTATGGCGTAGCGGGTGCGAATGCCACAACTCCATCCTCGACGCTAATGCCCAACATTTGCCCCACCGGGCACAATGCCGCCCATGTAGCCCCTTGACTAGCATGAGAACTGCAGCCACGTGCCACAGCCGGCCCCCAAGTCTCGTCCACTCCCTTGGGGGACTCACTTGAATGCTGTCCCTTTCGGTAGCACCAGGGGGTGGTAGAGTCAACACCATGCCCCCCCTTATAATAGCATTCTGAGCCATCTCCAAACTGATAGGAAGAAACATCCTACCCCCTCGAGGAGTCATAATCCATAAATCCAATAAATATGAAAAATACAAATTACGAGATTGCCATGCCACTGGCCAATCATGCTCAGACATGCCCCACGCCAAGGTCCCTCGCGGCCCTCGACGTGCCACGGGTGGCAACCCGTGACAGGTGGCAATGGCTGACTGGATTTCTCATTTAAGTATTTCATACAAGGATTTCTTAGCAGCATGAAGAGTGGAGTCCTGGATCATGCCGGCCTTATCCTCCAAGTCAACTTCCATTAATACCTTATTTATGTACCTGAGAACAGCATCAGACAACTCATTTGCTTCTGCAGAATCCCTATCCGAGTTCTTGGACAAATCTGTACAGCAAATTACAGGGTCTGGAACACTTGAAGTCAGGGGAAGATCCACAATAGCATAATCTAGGGAGACATCTATGGGTAGAAATGCTTTGACAACGTTAGGATCTGAATAGGCTGAAACAGCCTCATGATCCAATTCACATCCATCCGTGGAACTGAAAATGCCCACATAAATGAATCCATGAGCACCTTTCTGGTAGAGAAACTGGACCAAAATCCAACTTCAAGAACTCAGCCTGTAGTTAAAAAAAAAATCAAGTAGTAACCAAATTTCAACAAGCTAGAACTAAAACATTTCACTAAGAGAAAGAACTATGACAATGGTAACTGTTCTAACAGATAAACGGTGGAATAAGTTTAGTAGACCTTCCCAAGATTTGGGTGTTAAACAGATAAAACCTAGTTATAATTTGAAGTATTTATCAGAATCTTATCCAGACCAGAATATTTTAAACGAAACGGATGAGGAGCTAATATGAATTGAGAAATTACTCCGAAGGACAATGAAATGCATGAATTTTTTTATGTGAAACGGTTCCAATTTCATCAAAATCGAAGACAAGAACAAAAATGGACACCATACCTCTGATTAACCCAAGAAGATCGAGAATAGGCTGTATAGCTCCTCTGTAACAAAGAATGGGGCAACGGCAAAAATGGATCAACCATCCGCACTTCAGCAGCTAAAACCTGTACGTATAGTCTGTATAGCTCCACTGTCAATTTTAGTCATGCTTGCCGTGGTTTGGTGGCCTGGTTGACCTTGACTTCACGTTATGGAACCAAGAACTTGGAATTTGATCGGAGGAAGATGAAACTTGTAACCAGTACAAAATTGTTAAGTTTCCAGAGTCCACAACATTGATAGACCTAAACAGACTGGTTCTCAAATGGCAATGTAACACGTACTCAACGTAAAGAAGTGAAATCGAGAAGCTTCCCTCAGCGTTGAAATGAATAAGCCCTAATAATGGCTGATCCCTCTCTACCGCGAAGAAGAAGACCCACCCTTCCAACGGTTCATGCCTTGTTCAATTCCTTCAACCGTTCACAATACAAAAAAACGCGGTCTGAACCGACACGAGTTAAAAGGGGCAGTCGGTCCAAACGTAGACACATTAACATAAATAAATAAAATAAAAAATTAATTACAACACTACCTCATAAATTATAACTCAGTATTATTAAACCCAATAAACTCCTAAAATGTGATATATTGACATTTTAAACTATAAATTTACTTCAATAAACACCTATTATTAGCAATTCGTTAAGAAAATAAATAAAAAATTATAATATGACCTACACATATTCATAAAAATATAATTTTATATTTAAATTGACACTCTTTTATTATAATGATTTCTAATGATTTAAATAACCCTTGAGGTGACATATATATAAAGACAATTCAAGTGGTATTTCAGCCATTAGACAATTATTATTACATGATAATATTAATTTAAGTATAAAATTATATTTGTGTGAACATGTGTAAGTTACATGACAATTTTTCACCTATTCTCCTAACAAATTGTTAATAAAAGGTGTTAATTGATACAAATTAATAGTTCAGAGGTTTAATGTGTTACATTTTAAAATTTAAAGAGTTTTAATGATAATGAACCATAATGTAGGGGGTGTTTTATAATTAACTCTAAAATAAAATCACCCTTTTTTTTTCTTTTATCAGTCTAACTTATGTAAGGGAGAAAAAAAAAGAATTTTTTTTGGTTGAGGTTAGAAAAATGATCAAATATTTGTTAAAAATTAATTTTTTGTTTAGTCATCCCTAAAATAGTAATGCGTATAATAAATTTTATTTTTCTTTGACAAATCTAAGACCCATGCATATCGAAAAGTAAAAATCATATTCAGCTCGCTATGTTGATTCATGTGGCAGTGTTAGCTGCCCCCATTAAGATGCACCTTAGCCACCCAAAAATTATTGCAATAATAATTGTCGGCTCACTAAAAGTAGTTTATAAAAGAAAAGTGACACTGTGTATTATGAAGATAGTAAAATATCAAGTTTCAAAAAAATAAGTTATTGAAAGTTAATTACTAATTTTTACAAAATATATTACCTTAACCTTTAATAGTTTGCTTACAAAATTCATTCACTTATGCTTACGGGTATTGAGTCCAAACCCCACGGATCAATCGTACTCCTCTATATGTAATGCGCAATCCTTTCTAGTTGATCATCCTTTTTGAGCATTGCCTATATTTTAAGCAGAGCAAATGAAGCACTCTACAAGTTAGCATATTAGGCATTTACAACAAGATTCATAATGAAATTGGGAAACAAAAAATTTGCTCTGACTGATATCATCAAAACATAGAAAATGCCCTGTTTGTTGTCTTCTATCTTTCTTTTAAGAACCACATAATTATATCATAGACAAAAATAGTCAGAATTAAGCCTCATATCTCAGAATACCTGTCAAGTTGTCTTAGCAAGACTTGAAACAAGAGACAAAATCCAATAAGTTCTGACTTTAAAATCATAGTTACCAAAACATAAATTGGAAGTGGAAAACAGTAAGAGAAAAGGAATTGAGAAACATGGCAAAAAAAGCAACTTTAAAACAAGCATAGGCATGACCGGGCAAACAAACACAATAAAGAGGAGGAGTTAAGACCATTTTCTTCCTAAAAAGCAGCTTTTTACTTTCAAATATTTTTGTACAAAGACATCCCAAGGACCCAACCAGTTTCACTTGTACCTGGCACCTGCTGATAATTATAAGTTAGAACATGATGGAAATGGCTATCATTATCAACATAGAAAGGAATTTTAAATATCATACTGCAAATTAAACAGCATACCTATAATATGGAAGAGAGGAAGATGGATAATTAAATTCAAAAGAAAATAGTATCTTTGCTAAGGTTATCAAATATATTCATTGTCCAGAAAAATGTAGAATAACATTTAACACAAAAAATAACACATAAAAGGATCTAAACTAATAATATACAGTCCATCATGCCCCTCTATTGAGAATTGTTAAGAGAATTTTAAGAACTCCTAGGCAGGTTTCCAGCAGGACAGAGCATAGATGACTTGCCCTTTCCACCCATCTAACATCCACTGGTTGGCCTCATCTACAAAAAAGTCCTTGTGGTAACCTGATTTCTCCTTAGCCCTTACTTCCTTCATGATCTCCTGGTTCAAAGGAAGCTGCCAGAACCTGGCCCTCAGACTCCGATTCTGCCACTGCTTGTATGTCTCTGGCCTTGCCGTCCTCTCTATTCCTTACATGCTACAACATTCAAAATTTCCTTCCCCCAAATGTCCCTCAGAAACACCATCCTATCCTAATTTTCACAGGGCACATTAGCCTCAAACATATCAAAGAATGCAAAGAAGTGGAAGAGAGCCTCGTGGAACTGTAAGGCCAGAAAGGGTGAATTATAGGTCCCACTAACAATTCTGTGTATAAAAATATCTGGACTAATCCTCTTGATTAAGTTCAAGACAGCATCCCGTGGACTATGCTATAGAACTGTATCATCATGTACGTACTTAAACTGGCACAAACAGTTCACAACAAGCACCTCTTCTTTCTGAATTATGATATCCTCAACACGAACAGTTTTCCCATTTTGTACAATGTTTTTGTACTCAAATGGAACGTTGAACCTCTCGCAATAGTTTGCCAAGCGGCGCCCTGTTTCTTTAGCCCTTGCATCTGGCCGGAAACCGGCTTGGGGAAGGTCTATTCCTGTGATGCAAAGCTTAGGAGGTCCACCAGGTCTTGTTGAGAGACGCTGAATAAGGGGGGGCCATTGGAGCCCATACATAATACCAAAATGAATAACGTGAAGAGTAGTCACTTTCTCAAGCCAGTTCCATAATCATTTCAGTTCCAAAGAAATATGATGTCTCCATCATGAAAGGGGATGCTGAAAGGTGCAGTTTATAAACTTTCAAATCATGAGCATAATACATACTGCTGGCAGCAAGGGCATTATATTCCAGACTCCCAGCACCGGCCAAGTGTGCCTCAAGACTGTCAGCAAAATAATGCGCCAATCTTTCGGATCCATCACCCGAAGGCGAAGAACACGAACTTATCTGCGTCAGTAGTTTATTAGCATTCTTGTGATCATTACCTGCAACTGATTGCATACATTGCATCAGGAGACTCCTCATGTCAACTGCTTTCTTTTTGCCAACCCTTTTTCCAGTGCAAGTCATTTCACCATTACACTCTTTTGCTTGCTCATTTTGCTGTGACTCCCCACTTACCTCATTTGGCAAGGCAACATCACCAGTGTTAATTACAGAGTCTTCATTTTTACCATATAAGGACAACACTTTATCAAACATCTCATACAATACAATGTCTTCAGTATAAGAATAGGCTGCCAAATGCTTGTTTTTTCTCCTTTTTTCTAAATCACTCTCCTCTTGATAAAGACTTCTTCTTCCCCTCCGCAAACTATCTGGCAAGTCCACTTCATCCTTTCTGGGCTTGGATTTTACCTCAAAGCTTTTCGTTCGCCAAACCAGAAGTTCCACTGTTTCCATTTGGTAGGATCTTCTTAGTTTCCTCTATCCCCCCATTGAATCGCCAACCAGATTGGCTGTCCAAAGCCGCATTCACAAGAGAATCTGTTAGCCCACCAACAGTCTTATAGGAGCAGCTCAAAGAGCAGAATGATTGTGAATTGGTCACTGAGGTGCAGTCAATATAAGAATTATGTAAAGGAAAAGACTTATACTTGTGGAGATCACTAATTATGCCAGATTCAACCAAGTTGTTTTCAATAATACAGCTGCTACTGCAATTGCTTTAACAGTGAGTAAAGCTATAACCTGTGCTGCTGCTTGTATCCTCATGTTGCCGTGGCTGATTGGGTGAGGAAGGATTTTTCTTATGAAGTATTTCATAGAAGTGTTTCTCAGCAGCATGAAGAGTGGAGTCCTGGATCATGCAGGCCTTATCCTCCAAGTCATCTTCCATTAATACCAGATTTCTGTACCTGAGCACAGCATCAGAATCTCTGTCCAATCTCTTTGAAAAATCTCTGGAGTGAATTACAGGGTCTGGAGCATTTGAAGTCAGGGGAAGATCCACAATATCATGATCTAGGGAGGTATCTTTGAGTTGAAATCATTTGACAACATTAGGATCCGAATAGGCTGAAACAAACTCATCATCAATTTCACATCCATTCTTGGAACCAGAAAAAGGCCACACAAATGAGTCCTGGATCATGCAGGCCTTATCCTCCAAGTCATCTTCCAATACTACCTGATTTATATACTCGAGAACAGCAACAGAATCTGCGTCCAATCTCTGGGAAAAATCTGTAGAGCAAATTGTTGGGTCTGGAACATTTGAAGTGAGGGGAAGATCCACAATATCATAATCTAGGGAGGTATCTTTGGGTGTTGAAATTCTTTGATGACATTTTGCTCATCATCAAATTCACATCCATTCTTTAAACCATAAAATGGCTTCATAAATGAATCCATGAGGTAGAGAAATTGGATGAAAACACAACTTCAAGAACTCAACCTGTAGTCAAATAATATCAAAATAGTAACTATATTTCAATAAGCTGGATTAAAGCATTTTATTAGGTGAAAGGACTATGACAGAGATAACTGTTCAACTAAGTAAATGGTGAAATTCCATTGACACACGAAGAAACCTGGACAAATAATAAATAAAAAGTACTTCACCAAAAGACTCAAGAGGACAATCAAATCAGTAAGTTACAGAAATTAAGTACATCTCACCAAGATAATAGTATTAAAACGATAAAACCTAGTTACAATTTGTCGTATTTGTCAAATTCTTGTATAGCCAAGGACCAGAATAGTTAAACAGAACAAATTTGAAATGATAGTTGGGCATAGAAATGAAACAAATCTGAAATCCCATGCTTAGCACAAGGGTTAGCAAATCACTAGGTCACCCATGTGGTTAATAGTCATACACTTCCATCTTCTTCTTCCAAGAAGGTGGTGAAATCATTTTCTTCCTAAAAAGCAACTTTTTGCTTTCAAATATATTTAGACAAAGACATACCCAAAGGACCCAAACCAGTGTCACTTGTATCTGGTGATAACTATAATTTAGAGCATAATGGAAATCACCTAACTGTTCTTATGGCTGTTATTACAAACATAGAAAGGAAATTTACATATCAAACTGCAAATTAACCTGTGTAATCATACAATGGAAGAGAGGAAGATGGCCAAACTAAATCCAAAAAAGAGTAGCATCTTTGTTCAGGTTATCAATTATATTCATTGTCCAGAAAAATGTAGAACCACATTTAACCAAAAAAAGGAAAAAAAATACATTATAAGGATAGAAATTTATAACATACAGTCCGTCATGACCCTCTAGTGAGAATTGTTAAGAGAATTTGAAGAACTCCTAGGCAGGTTTCCAACAGGAGAAAGCATTGATGACTCGCCCTCTCCACCCAACTAACATCCACTGGTTGGCCTCATCCACAAAAAGGTCCTTGTGGTAGCGTGATTTCACCTTGGCCCTTACTTCCTTCATGATCTCGTGGTTCAAAGGAAGCTGCTTGAACCCAGCCCTCAGAGTCCGTGTCTGCCACTGCTTGCGCGTCTCTGGCCTTGCTATCCTCTCTAATCCTTCACATGCTATGACATTCAAAATTTCCGTCCCCCATATGTCCCTCTCAAACACCATCCTCTCCTGATTTTCACGGGGCACATTAGCCTCGAACATGTCAAACAATGCAGAGAAGTGGAAGAGAGCCTCGCGGAACCGTGAGATAAGAAAGGGGGAATTATAGGTCCCATTATCAACTCCATGTATAAAAATATCTGGACCAATCCTCTTGATTAAGTTCAAAACAGCATCCCGTGGACTATGCTCCATAATTGTATCATCATGTAGGTACTTAGAATGGTACAAACAGTTCACAACAAGTACCTCCTCTTTGTCAATCCTGAGATCCTCAACACTAACAGTTTCCCATTTTTGTGCAATGCGATTGTACTCAAATGGAACATTGAACCTCTCACAGTAATTTGCCAAGCGACGCTCTGTTTCTTTAACCCTTGCGGCAGGCTGGAAACCAGCTTGGGGCTTGTCTATTCCTGTGATGCGAAGCTTGGGAGGTCCACCAGGTCTTGTTGAGAGACTCTGAATAAGGGGGGCCCATTGGAGGCCATATAGAATACCAAAATGAATAATGTGAAGACTGGTTGCTTTCTCAGCCAGTTCCATAATTATTTTGTTTGCAAAGAAATATGCTGTCTCCAAAAAGAAAGGGAATGCAGAAAGGTATAGTTTATAAGCTTTCAAAATACCAGCATAGTCCATACTCAGGTCAGCAAGTGCTTTATGTTCCAGGCTCACAGCACCGGCCAAGCGTGCCTCAAGGCCGTTAGCAAAGTAATGTGCCAACCTTTGCGATCCATCACCCAATGGAGATGAATGCAACCTTATCTGCGTCAGCAGTTTGCTTGCACTCCTGTGATCATTGCCCACCACAGATTGCATACACTGTATCAAGAGACTCCTCATAGCAACTGCCTTCTTTTTGATAACCCCTTTTCTAGTGTTGGTCAATAGACTCAATACACCATTAGACCCTTTTGCTTGCTCACTTTGCTGTGACTCCCCGCTTGCCCCATTTGGCAAGGCACCATCACCAGTGTTCAATGCAGACTTCTCATTTTTACCATACAAGGACAATGCCTTATCAAACATCTCATGTAAAATTGACTCTTCAGCATAGACTGCCAAATGCTTGTTGCTTCTCCCTTCTTCCATATCATTCTCCTCTCGATGGAGAATTTTTCTTCCCCTCCGCAAACTATCGAGCACAGGCAAGTCCCCTTCATCCTTATGGAGGCCTTCACCGCAGACTGCCAAATTATGTACATGAGAAGATTTATACTTGCGGAGATCACTAATTATGCCAGATTCAACCGAGTTGTTAGTATTGATACAGCTGCTCCTGCAATTGCTGCTACAGCGAGTAGTGCTATCATCTGAGCAAGTGCCTGCATCCTCATGGAGCAATGGTTGACTGGGTGAGTAAGGATATTTCACATTAAGTACTTCATGGAAGGATTTCTCAGCAGCATGAAGAGTGGAGTCCTGGATCATGCAGGCCTTATCCTCCAAGTCATCTTCCATTAATACCTTATTTATGTACCTGAGAACAGCATCAGATAAGTCATTTTCTTCTGCAGACTCTCTATCCAATTTCTTGGACAAATCTTTACCCTGAATTACAGGGTCTCGAACATTTGAAGTCAGGGGAAGATCCACAATATCATAGTCTAGGGAGATATCCTTGAGTTGAAACCCTTCGACAACGTCAGCATTTGAATAGGCTGAAACAGCCTCATGATCGAATTCACATCCATTCTTGGAAACAGAAAATTCCCACATAAATGAATCCATGAGCACCTTTCTGGTAGAGAAACTGGACCAAAATTCAACTTCAAGAACTCAACCTAAAGGGTGAAATAAATTTAGTAGACCTTACCAAGATTTGAGTATTAAAGAGATAAAACCTAGTTACAATTTGACGTATTTATCAAAATCTGCTACAGGCTAGGACCAAAATATTTAAACAGAACGAATGAGAAGCTCAATGAATGTATGAAGAAATTACTTCGAAGAACAGTGAAATGCATGAATATTTATGTGATAGGGTTCCAAAATTCATCAAGATCAAGGACAAGAACGGATAAGAACATCATACCTTAGATAAACCCAAGAAGACCGAGAATAGGCAGTACCAAGAAGAGGGCGATGACAAAAAGGGATCAACCATAGCTAAAACCTGTATAGGCTGTATACTATAGCTCCTCCGTCATTTTCATTCATGCTTGGGGTGGTTTGGTGGCCCGGTTGGCGGTTGACCTTGACTTCACACTAATGGTTGAACTTGGAATTTGATCGGAGTAAGATGAAATTCGGAACCAGTACAAAATTGTGAAGTTTCCAGAGTCCAAGACATTGAATAGACCTGAATAGAGTGGTTCTCAAATGGAAATGTAACACGTAATCAACGTAACCAAGTTAAATCAAGAAGCTTCCCTTTCAGTGCATTAACCCTAATGGCTACTCGCTGTCTGCAGTGTGAAGAAGAGGATCCGACTTGGGGCGGGATGCCAAAGCTCTCTTGGGCACAACGTTCAAATTTTTTTTATTGTATATGTTCGGCTCATCACAATATTGTCTAGCTCACTCATTTTTATTTTTCAACTCAACATTTTTTGTTTTATTGCTTAGTTTAATTATCTAATATTTTATTTTAATTTTAATTTTTAAACTCAATAAAAATTTAATTAATTAATTAACTATTAAAAAAGAATCTTAGGAGAGAGATAGAACTGCCGTCTGACCATTAAAAAATTATTTTACACATTTTATGTTATTTTCTAACTATAAATTTTTTTATTAATTTTTTAAAAGAAAAAATAATTTAAATTCATTAAATTAAGTTTTGACCTCACACTTTTTTTTCATAGTACAAACTCAAGAGAAACAAAAAGAAAAGTAGACTCTCGTGACCTTTGGTCACAAGAGAACTTTCTGAACCTATATTCAATAATATCTGTTGTAACAAAAATAAATAAACAAATAAATAAATAAGAAAAATCTAATTAATCTTTTTTATTGGAGCTAGAAAAATGAGAAAAAACGATTGTATATTTGGTAAAAAATAATATTTTGTTTAGATACCCCTAAGCCTAAGTAGTAAATACTCGTACTATTTAAATATAATATTTGTATGTACATATAAATAAATAAATAAATTATTTTTCGTCCAAATATGAATCTAATGAAAAATAATTTTTTTTTAAAGTTGGATCGTATAGTATATATATTAAATGTTTTACGTATTATACTTTTAAAAAAATATTTGATTAAAAATTAAATATAATTTTAGCATATTTTTAATTCTATACTTAATAATTATGATAATACAATTATTGACCACTAATTTTATTTGACTTTATCAATTATAGGAAAAGTATATATAACTCGCAATTTGTGTATTTTTACTCAGAATTACTACTTGTAGCATAGTCTATCTTTACTAGTATCATGTCATATATTTATAATATTTTTCTAATACTTGATATATGTAAATTATTAAACATACTTTTTTATAACTTCTGATTAATACTCAAAATATTAAATTAAAAATTAAAATTGATAAACTAACTGATTCTTATATCAAGTATTGAAATAATAAAATAAAATTTATTTATTCACCACTTTAATTTAGTTGTTTGTTAATAATACGTTTTAAAAAAATTAATATATGAGCCAAAAATACTACTTATAAACATTTATAAGAATAAATTGCTTATAAATATTACTATATTTTTTGTCACGACTTTTTAATTAATGTTCATATGATACTCAAATAATTTTATATTTGTATTTTTTACGTTATCATATTTTCATGTCGAGTTTTGTTACCATATTTTTTTTATAAAAAAATAGTGTTAAACTCGTACCATACTTTTATCATCTCGTATTTTACTAACTATACCCCTAAAACAGTAATCCGTACAATCATTTCTTTTTTTTTTTCCTTTGACAAATCCAAGATTCATATCAAAAAATAAAAATCCTAATTCAGATCAATTGTATATAAATATGCATAGCGCATACACAAACCCAATGCTGCCTCATTGAGGTGCACCTTATCCACCCAAAAATTATTGCAATAGTTATTGTTCAATCACTAAGTCACTAACAGCCTGTTTGGAATTTGGAGAAGAGAAAGAGAAAGTGATAGAAAATTATTTTTCATTCTCTCTTTTCTCTCATTTCCCGTCTATATGTAATGCCGCCTCATTCAGATGCACCTTATCCACCCAAAAATTATTGCAATAGTTATTGTTCAGTCACTAACAGCCTGTTTGGAATTTGGAGAAGAGAAAGAGAAAGCGATGGAAAATTATTTTTCATTCTCTCTTTTCTCCCCTTTCCCGTCTATATGTAATGCACACCTCTTCTAGTTGATCATCCTTTTCTGAGCATTGCAAACGTTTTAACGAGAGCAAATGAAGCAATCTACATGTTAGCATATTACGCATTTACAACAAGATTGAATAAAATTATGAAATAAATTTTTTTGCTTTGAATGATATTATCAAAACATAGAGAATCCCCTGTTTGTTGTCTTCTATTTTTATTTTAAGATCCTCAAAATTATATCCTAGACAAAAATAGATACATGCCACACGAGACAAAATCAAATAAGTTTGGCTTTAAAACTCGTTACCAAAACATAAATCAAAAGCAGAAGACACTAGGAAAAACAAAATTGAGAAACATGACCAAATAATACAGGGAAAGCGAGAAACGGGAAGATGATTAAGAGCCGATTGGAAAAGTTTATCAATTGAAATCTTAGCAAGAAACTTAAAAACCTTAACAAACTTAGTGGAAACTTCAGTATATATAATAAATGGGGACCTAAGGAACAGAAATGTATAAATATAAATATTGATGTTTGCAGAGAGTTTCTTACCAATTTTCTCTGAGTTCTTTTGGAGTTATAGTGAAGTATCCCAAAAGTATGTAAAATGTTTCCTAAAAGTTTCCAGAACATTTTTCCAAAATTTCAAAAATAATTCATACTCGTATTGGATGCGTGCTTCCGCGTGCGTTATATCTTTTAGATTGAGTTTCCTGATAACAATGTTTAAAACACAGGCTGGCTCGCACAAAAGAAAGGAATTATGGATGAAGTTAAAACCAGACCTCATCTATCAGGAAAGTTAAGAAGGTGAGACCATTTTCTACCTAAAAAGCAACTGTTTGCTTTCAAATATATTTAGACTAAGACATCTCCCAAGGACCCAAACCAGTGTCACTTTTATCTGCTGATAATTACACAAGCTAAAACATGATATGGAAATCAGCAATCAGTTTATGGCTATAACTAGCAAGATGGAGTGGAAGTATGAATATCACACTACAAATAAACTTGTGTACACATAATATGAGAGAAACACAAGGGTCCAATTAAAATCAAAATAAAATAGTTATTTGCTTAGTAAAATATCTAGGTCATTGCCTAAAGAAATATAGAACCAAATTTAACACACACACACGCAAGAAAAAAAGCATGTTGGGATAGGAACTTATACATATTCCATCATGCCCCTCTAGTGAGAATTGCTGAGTGAATTTGCAGAATTCTAGGCAGGTTTCCAACAGGAAAGAGCAATGATAACTCGCCCTTTCCACCCAGCTAACATCCACTGGCTTGCCTCATCCACAAAAAAGTCCTTGTGGTAGCATGAGTTCACCTTAGCCCTTACTTCCTTCGTGATCTCCGGGTTCAAAGGAAGCTGCTTGAACCCAGCCCTCAGAGTCCGAGTCTGCCACTGCTTGTATGTCTCTGGCCTTGCTATTCTCTCTAATCCTTCACAAGCTACAACATTCAAAATTTCCTTCCCCCATATGTCCCTCTCAAACACCATCCTATCCTGATTTTCACGGGGCACATTAGCCTCAAACATATCAAATAATGCAAAGAAGTGGAAGAGAGCCTCGCGGAACCGTAAGTCCAGAAAGGGGGAATTATAGTTCCCACTAGCAATTCCGTGTATAAAAATATCTGGGCCAATCCTCTTGATTAAGTTCAAGACCGCATCCCATGGACTATGCTCCAGAACTGTATCATCATGTATGTACTTAAACTGGCACAAACAGTTCACAACAAGCACCTCGTCTTTCTGAATTCTGAGGTCCTCAACACAAACAGTTTCCCAATTTTGTGCAATGCTTTTGTACTCAAATGGAACATTGAACCTCTCACAATAGTTTGCCAAGCGGCGCCCTGTTTCTTTAGCCCTTGCATCTGGCCGGAAACCGGCTTGGGGAAGGTCTATTCCTGTGATGCGAAGCTTGGGAGGTCCACCAGGTCTTGTTGAGAGACGCTGAATAAGGGGGGGCCATTGGAGCCCATACATAATACCAAAATGAATAATGTGAAGAGTAGTCGCTTTCTCAGCTAGTTCCATAATCATTTCAGTTCCAAAGAAATATGATGTCTCCATCATGAAAGGGAATGCTGAAAGGTGCAGTTTATAAACTTTCAAATCATGAGCATAATACATACTGCTGGCAGCAAGGGCATTATATTCCAGGCTCCCAGCACCGGCCAAGCGTGCCTCAAGACTGTTAGCAAAATAATGTGCCAATCTTTCGGACCCATCACCCGAAGGAGAAGAACACGACCTTATCTGCATCAGTAGTTTATTTGCACTCTTGTGATCATTGCCTGCCACAGAATGCATACATTGCATCAGGAGACTCCTCATGTCAACTGCTTTCTTTTTGCCAACCCTTTTTCCAGTGCAAGAAATTTCACCATTATACCCTTTTGCTTGCTCATTTCGCTGTGACTCCCCACTTGCCCCGTTTGGCAAGGCAACATCACCAGTGTTAATTGCAGACTCTTCATTTTTACCATATAAGGACAACACCTTATCAAACATCTCATACAATACAGTGTCTTCAGTGTAAGCATAGGTTGCCAAATGCTTGCTATTTCTCCTTTCTTCTAAATCACTCTCCTCTCGATGAAGACTTCTTCTTCCTCTCGGCAAACTATCTGGCAAGTCCCCTTCATCCTTTCTGGGCTTAGATTTTACCTTCAAAGCCTTTTCGTTTGCTAAACCAGAAGTTCCACTGTTTCCACTTGGTAGGATCTTCTTAGTTTCCTCTATTCCCCCATTGAATCGCCAACCAGATTGGCTGTCCAAAGGCACATTCACTAGAGAATCCACTAGCCCACCAACAGTCTTACAGGAGCAGCACGGAGAGCATAATGATTGTGAATTGGTCAGTGAGGTGCAGTGAATACAAGGATTATGTAAAGGAGAAGATTTATACTCGTCGAGATCACTAATTATGCCAGATTCAACCAAGTTGTTATCATTAATACAGCTGCTACTGCAACAATGAGTAACGCTATAATGTGTGCTGCTGCTTGTATCCTCATGTGACCGTGGCTGATTGGGTGAGGAAGGATTTTTCTTATGAAGTATTTCATAAAAGTGTTTCTCAGCAGCATGAAGAGTGGAGTCCTGGATCATGGAGTCCTTATCCTCCAAGTCATCTTCCATTAATACCTGATTTATGTACCTGAGAACAGCATCAGAATCTGTGTCCAATCTCTTGGAAAAATCTGTAGAGCAAATTATAGGGTCTGGAACATTTGAAGTCGGGGGAAGATCCACAATATCATAATCTAGGGAGGTATCTTTCAGATGAAATCCTTTGACAACATTAGGATCCGAATAGGCTGAAACAAACTCATCATCAAATTCACATCCATTCTTGGAACCAGAAAAAGGCCACACAAATGAGTCCTGGATCGTGCAGGCCTTATCCTCCAAGTCATCTTCCATTAATACCTGATTTATGTACTAGAGAACAGCAAGAGAATCTGCATCCAATCTCTGGGAAAAATCTGTAGAGCAAATTACAGGGTCTGGAACATTTGAAGTGAGGGGAAGATCCACGATATCATAATCTAGGGAGGTATCTTTGGGTTGAAATTCTTTGACAACATTTTGCTCATCATCAAGTTCACATCCATTCTTGAAACCATAAAATGGCTTCATAAATGAATCCATGAGATAGAGAAATTGGATGAAAATACAACTTCAAGAACTCAACCTGTAGTCCAATAATATCAAAATAGTAACCAAATTTCAATAAGCTAGATTAAAGTGTTTTATTAAGAGAAAGAACTATGACAGCTATAAGTGTTCAAATAAATAAACGGTGAAATTCCAGTGACATTCCATTGACACACGAAGAAACCTGGACAACTAATAAAAAAAAGTACTTCACCAAAAGACTCGAGAGGAAGATCAAATCACTAAGTTAATTAAATTAAGTAGACCTCACCAAGATAAGAGTACTGAAAAGATAAAAACCTAGATACAATTTGACGTATTTGTCAAAATCTAATACAGCCTAGGAGCACAATATTTAAAGAAAATAAATGAGAAGCTCAAAACGAATGAAGAAATTAATTTGAAGAACAGTGAAATTCAAGAATTTTTATTTGACATGGTTCCCAATTTCATCAAAATCAAACAAGAATGAATAAGAACATCTTACCTCGGAAGCCCAAGAAGATTGAGCATCGACTGTAGAGCTCCTCTCTAACTAGAATGGTTAATGACAACCTGTAATCAAATAATATCAAAATAGTAACCAAATTTCAATAAGCTAGATTAAAATGTTTTATTAAGAGAGGATTATGACAGAGATAACAGTTCAAATAAATAAACAGTGAAATTCCAGTGACATTTCATTGACGCACAAGAAACCTGGACAAATAACATAATAATAAAAAAAAGTATATCACCAAAAGACTCGAGAGGAAGGTCTTAATTAAATTAAGTAGACCTCACCAAGATAAGAGTACTGAAAAGATAAAAACCTAGTTACAATTTGACGTATTTTTCAAAATCTAACACAACCTAGGACTACAATATTTAAACAGAACAAATGGGAAGTTTAATACAAATGAAGAAATTAATATGAAGAACAGTGAAATTCAAGAATTTTTATATGACATGGTTCCAATTTTCAGCAAAATCAAAGACAAGAACGAATAAGAACATCATACTTCACAAGCCCAAGAAGAATGAGCATAAAATGTACAGCTCCTCTGTAACAAGAGTGGTCAGCCGCAATAATGGATCAGCCATCCATACCACAGCAGCTAAAACCTGTCATTCCTAATTGCCAGTGGTTAGGTTGCATTATTGATCTTTGACTTCCCATCTCCTCAGTGATATCATTGAAGTTGGAATTCCATTGTAGGAAGTCACTTTGATCCTTTTAAGGATATAAATAATAAATTTACCCTCTCTCTCTTTAACCGCCTACACTTTTAGATGAAAAGGCGGAAACCTTCTATGTTTTAATCTTCTCGCTTTTAACTTATTAAATACTTTTAAGGAGACGTGTTAAGAAATAAATAATCAAGTGACCAATCTTTCTAATAGCTGAAGATTTTAGATGAAACGAGGCTAACAATTCAACATTTCAAATGAGTTGATGGTGAACCTCTGTTTTCAGAAGCACGCGATATTGAAATTAGACTAATTCTCGAATGGCAATGTAAAAATACTCATCATGATTTCAACTTTTTGACGAAGAAGAAGATTCCATTCAAATGAAAGAACCTATTACAATGGCTGCTTCTGTGTAGTGTGAAGATACCCACTCTTAAAAAGGTTGGGCATTTGATGCAATCTTTAGAACTTTCTTTGTCCAGGGTCAACAGCCAACATCAAAAGCACTAAACCCACCCCAATCGGCATCTGCAGATAACATTAAAAAAAAAAATGGTTCTTTGAATCAAAATAAGAAACAAAGTCAAACAAAGTTGGCTCCCAAGGGACCCCCAGTTATGATTTAACATGTTTTTGTGATTAAAAAAATAATAAAAAAAGAGTCAAAAAAATTAAAACTTTATACAGTTGAATAAGATTTGCAAATAATAAAACAATGTGCACAGAAAAAGGTTTGGATTAGCTAGTACGGAGCTGTTGAATATGAGTGAGCGAAAAACAGAGGAAGTTGGCGAAGAAGAAGAAGAGGACAGATTAACAGCTGAAATGGGTTTTCCCTTTAGCGAAAACCTCATTTGGGTTTTCTCTCATTTCTTTCTCTTTCTCTCCCTCTAAAAACATCTCCGCATCTTTCCTCAAGTGAGAGAAATCCTCCTTTGGGGAAGTGAGAGCAAAGCAGGTTATTTGGGACCGACGTTCCAGATTGAAGGATGGCCAGTAACGGCTGAAATTGAAAGGGCCAATCTAGTTTAGAAATGCAAATTTAGAACAAAATCTATTTTGCAAACTAGATTAAATCTATTTTTCATATCTTAAACATATTTTTGAATTTATATAAATAACAGTAAAAATCTGTGCGAGACGAATTCAATTTTTGGCTAATATTTTTCTTTAGATTCTGAGAAATATTTTGATATAAAAGGCTATTGTACTATCACTAAATTAAATTTTCATTTTGCTCTTGTGATTTAAGCAAAAATTAAATGACCCTGTGATTTAAAAGCAAACACATAATCTTTGTAGTTTGGACTTATCTGTAAAATAGATGAAAATTATTAGATTTAACAGAAATTTTATTATACGAGTATTTTTTTTAGTTTTATCTCTCCAAATTACAACATTAAAAATGCGATTTTGCCCTTTCATGCCTAAATAAAGACTTGTCTATTAAGGATTTTTTTTGGTTATTTCATCAAATTATCTTTTTTATGTTCTTATTTAAAGAGATAAAATGATAAAAATAATCGTATGATAAAATTTCTGTTAAATTTAACGATTTTTATCTATTTTGTAGATAAGTCCATTCATTTTTAAATTACAGGAGTCATCTAATTTTGAATCAAATCAAAATGGAATAAAATATAATTACTCCTTTAAAAAATAGAAAATTTTTTTTATAGAGCAATATTTCAAATAAAAGTATGTAGAATAAAACTTAGACTACCGCCAATGGAACAAAAAAAATAAAAATAAATAAAGAAAGAAAAGGTTATTACCAAGCAATCAGCACAAAGTTATAATCAGACGTACTCTAGACATAATCTATAATTTTTGAAGCAGTTTAGCGTCCGTCGCGATTAGGACATTGGCTAATGCTGAACATAGTTACAACTAAGACGCTCACTAATACTAGACGCATTAATTGGACTCCACTAGTTATTGATGGGCACTTGTTGATCAACCGATTATCTCGTAGTAGTCGTTAACGCTAGACTTCCTCATAATTTTTAGGGTTAATTATACTAACATCCCCTCCACTATCATTCTTTTTTAGTTTACTATTTTTATTTATAAAATGTTACAATTACACCCCTTATTATTATAATTAATTTTCATCTTATCCTTTTGTTAGAAAAAATTTTCTCATGTGATTTGCACATGAATACCATAACTTTATTTATACCTAAAATCTATCTAATAAAACACATCATTTTTTGAATCTTAATAGGATATTTGTTTTACGTGGCATACATCTACACAATTTGATCCAATGGCTGAAATTTAATTTGAAATTGATTCTACGGTTGTGATGAAGTTTTATTTCCTCTTTTCACTATTCTTTGCCCCTCGAATCTGTCATAGTTAGAGGGCCACTATTCGGATGTTAGACCCCTTTCAGCATGCAACACAAACTCTACCTTCTTCGCTCTCTCTCTTCATTTCACCCATCTCTCTCTCTGTATGTATCCCTCTAGAACCAAGACGATCACATCCTTGTGTTTTTTTTTTTTTTTTCTCAATTCATTGTGAGCATAGACTAAAAACTCCCCTTACAAACCAGCAACAAAGTCGTTGCTGCCGCCACACCTCCAAGATCCATCAATGCCAACGTTGATGGAAGGGCCCAAGCCGGACAAAACAAGGCCAACTCTGTACGGCTCCATTCGTCATCCTATTCCTACCAATGGTCGGATCTGAGGAGGCTGCCATGGGTTTTGAGTGCACCACTGAATCAGTGCGTATGAGCAACAATGACTCTTAGATTCAAAGACACACCAACTGTTAGTCTCTCTCTTTCTCTCTCCATGCATATGAAAAAAAAAAATTATTGCATAGTAATATTGTTTAAAGAGCAAGTTTGTATGGTTCTACATACATGGGTATGTAAGTGAATTTCTAGTAGGTGGAGGCAGCCACTAATGAGGTGAAAATATGGGGCTTTCTTCTTTTTCTCTTGCTAAAGATTATGTTCGGTTAGCATTTTGAAAATATTTCAATTATTGTAATGGAAGTATTTATCTTGCTTTTAGTTGCTTAAAAATGCAAACTTTAATACCATATACAATGATGTGGTCCTATGATATGACTTGGCCCTTTATTTCTAGAACTACATTATTTCTAGAAAAGAATTCATTTGACTTGGCCCTTTAATTTTATTTTATGGTTCTGTAATGTGGGTAGTTTGGACCTTTTGGGATTCATTTGGTTTGATCTAACTTTATTGTGTGAAGCAGATTGAGCAAAAATGGAGACAACGGAAACTTGAAGCACAAGGTGAAGAAGAGGACATTGAAGGGGCATTTTCAGTTCAAGTGCCAATAAAAAATTAAGAGTAACCCACTGACGAGGTGAAAATACAGGGCTTTTTTCTTTTTCTCTTGCTAAAGAATATGTTCTGTTAGCATTTTGAAAATATTTCAATTATTGTAATGAAAGTATTTATCTTGCTTTTAGTTGAAATGCAAACTTTAATACCATATACAATGATGTGGTTCTGTGATTTGACTTGGCCCTTTATTTCTAGAACTACATTATTTCTAGAAAAGAATTCATTTGACTTGGCCCTTTAATTTTATTTTGTGTTCTGTAATGTTGGTAGTTTGGAACTTTGGGGATTCATTTTGTTTGATCTAACTTTATTGCGTGCAGCAGATTGAGCAAAAATGGAGACAAGGGTACCTTGAAGCAGAAGGTGAAGAAGAGGACATTGAAGGGGCATTTTCAGTTCAAGTGCCAATAAAAAATTAAGTAAGAGTAACCCACTTATATATAATTTTCCTGCATTATGTGTGCTTATACATATTTATATTGGGGGGTAGGGGTGTGAGAGAACTATCGAAGACGTTTTCAACAACACTCAGGATTGGACACTTGAATAAATAAATAGCACCCTCACAAGGTTGTGTTGTTTCTCTGAAGGGACTTAAAGCGATCTCGATAAAGCATGATAAATCAAAGGTTTTTTATATATTTTTCAAAACTTTCTTGGGTTCATTTCTAATTGCATTTTCATTTAGTTTTTGCAAAGCTGCACCCGTCGCCCAAGATAGATGTCAGATATTTCGTACTACATTATACCAGATTCCTTGGAGTGAGTTTTCCCCTCTCTTCTTTTTGCTTTATATTTCCAGATGGGAGCCTTTGATTGTCTTTCATTCACTGTCTCTATAGCCTTGATTTTCAACTCAGCCACCATAATTTTTGCATTGATCCAATGAAGCTAAGAATTAATGTTGTCTTGCTGAAAAAGTTGTTGGTGTGTGAGCCAAACCGGTGCTAGAGGTTGGTCTTCCGGGAGGCAGAGTTGCTAGAGTGCTGGAGGGCGTGGGCATGCCAAAGGGCAGAAGTTTTGGTCCGTGAAGAGCCTTGGGCTTATGATCAAGAAAACTATTTGAGGTTTGTTTGTTTGTTTTTTTTTTGGTTGTTTTGTATGTGGCAGTTGATTGTTGTCTATTGATTAGTTTAATAAAGGTAAAGGACAGAAATAGAAGTTAATAATTGTAGTTGCTGCTTAAAAAAATGAAGTAACAGAGTTATGACATCTTGAGAGCATTTGATATCAGTGGGTGTTTAATTTGATGAAGTGAAAATTCCCCGTATGCATTTGATGAAGTGAAAAGGCATGCTTTCTTTGTTATGAGAAAGAGAGCACGACGCTTATATTTGTTAGGTTTTAGTTGTACCAATTATTGCCAATTGAAAAATTGTGAAGCTGGAAATTGAGTATTTTTGGGTGGGTTTTTTCATTTTTTTTTGCACTCTCTCCTAATTCATCTCATCTCATCTCATTCATTTTTTTTGTCCAGATTGGAAGGAAAGATTTTCTTATTTGGGTACATGTGTAGCATTGAAGTAGTCATGAACCATGACTTCAAACATCATCCATTTAGAACTTCTGCCACCACAATGAGAATTTACAGGTGAGATTTCCTTCCATAATTATGCTTAAGAAAGTGCATCCACGTAATAAAGTTCGATTTTATTCAGGGATTTGTTAGATAATGGATAGGTTGTTGGGATTGTGAGTGGAAGCCCTTGATTTGGATGTCTTATGTTGACTAAAAAGAATTCCTAACTCGAGGGGTTGTAGTCACTGAGTATAATTTTTTTATTAATGTATTTGCAGGTACCCAGCCTATCGGAATGAGTTGATACAATTGTCAGTGTAGCGCATGTGACAAGGTATGCATATAGGACAACAATGAATCCTTAGAGTATTTATTTTATATTGTTAGTTCTTTTTGTTTGTGTTTTTATTTTTTTAGCTGTTTGTTTAATATGTTGGAGTTAATGGTTCAGTACTGGAAAAATGACTATTTGCGACAACAGCACACCGTCACAAATAGGCGTTTGTGTCGGCGTCGCGACCACATTTTCGGCGACGAAAATACTGGCGTCGCAAATATTTTTAGTGACGGCTGAGCGACGGCAAGGACACTTTTAGTGACGGAAAAAAACTGTCGCAAATATTATTCAACGGATAGCTTTTTTGCGTCAGTTCACTAACCGTCGCTAAATGTTATTTGCGATGGCAAAACACCAACTCTAATGCTTTTGGAACTACCATTAGCAAAGGCTTTAACTGCCACTAATAACCTTTAACAACCGTATCACACCGTTGCAAAAAAAAAATACAGTGGAGTGTACTTTTACCGACTATGCATTACTTTTAGTGACGGTAAAACCGTCGCTAATTCATTTTCCAAATTTTTTTAAAAATTACAAATGATTTTTGTAATTTATTATTTCACCTGATAAAATATATATTTAAAATCATCCAAAAAACAAAATTCAAGCTTTCATTCAAATCCAAATGCTTACAAAAATACCAACAAAGTTAATATATCTTTTAAATATCTATCAAAATCCATAAAATTAATATACTTAACATTGTCTCCTATGAAAATCTATAAAACAAAAACAAAATACATAGTCTCTTGCAAAATAACAACCTAAATTCAAAATCCATACAACCAAAGAGAGTTTTTAATCTATCACAAAACAAGCTATGTCTAGAAATACCATTCAACTATTCTTTGGGATTAACCTAAAAAGAAAAAATATATAAATATTAGCACAATAATGAACACAATAAAGATAATTAATAAATATGTACATAAATATATTGACTTATTGAAATAAAAATGCAATTTACATCACGAGAATGCCAAAATAAAAATGCAATTTATATCACGAGAATGTCAAGTTATATGTTGGCCGCAAGAAAAAGAACACAAAAAAGAAGCCATCTCTGAGTTACTCCTCAATACATAATTTCAGCTATCAGCTAAGACTCAATTGCCAGAGCCTAAGATTTCTAACTACTATGTACCAACTATTCTCAAAAGTAGGAATTGCCATATAAAAAAAAACCATCTTAGTGATCGTAAAGTGGTCAGTAAAACTATGCAAGGTATAACATAACAAACAGAGGAAACCAATGACACACTTCTCTGTCATATATCCAAAAAGGCATCACAAGGATGAAATCAATTTTTGCATAAGCCAGTGCACTTGAACCTATTTTCAACAAGAAGTAAAGAAGAAAAAGAAACATGGAACACAATGGAATATAAGCTACAACCATCAACAGTCATGTTGAGTAATATACACATATTGCATAGTAAAGGTGAAGCTGCATATTGCAGCCAAATTTCCAGCTTGAATGTGGCGCGGGCCATAATAGCTTGGGCAAGACCTATACAACCAAGCCCTTGAACAAGAATGTTGTTGACCTTAAGCCTTAACCAGCACAACCTAGTCCTAGAAAGAGTTACCCATATAGAATTGAATCTAAACTGTCTGCCGAGAATGTGTAATGAATTTAAAATCCCAGAAGTGACTAGGACAAGGAATTAACAAAAAATAAAGATCTCAATATAAAGACCTCAAGTTTACTTTTTGATGAAGTTACACTTAGGCCTCCATTTGGGCCAGCATGGCCCAAACATTGTGATTAATTTTGACTGTGTTATCCTTGCTTTCTTTAGGATGAATTAAGCTCAAGATTAGATACACAACCCTATGTTGAGTTTGGGCTCAGCTTACAGTAGCACAAGTTATATCTTGCAAAGTCCTAAATTCTGGACATGCCAACGTCAAAGAGGATCACCATTTCTCCTAGCTAGATAGCATGAGGTTATCGAATATTAGTAGCCAAGGGATAATTTTTCTCTTAACTGGACCCCAATTGTGCAAGTATTTTACAACATACAAAATGGAAAGTTCATAATGGCTAAAGTTTGTGTGTGAACAATGTAAGGCTCACTTCCCTATTGGGCATGAGAGAGAGAGAGAGAGAGAGAGAGAGAGAAAGAGCTCTTGACCCTTTTTTGAGAAGTGATTAAAACATTATTCTTTTTTTTATCTAAATTTTGTATGAACATTGGAAATTAGCAAATAGCAAGCAACACTTAACAACTGACAAAAGAAAATGAAAAAAATGGGACACTTGCAAACAATTCTCAAGGCAAGTGAGACCCTCTCAAAAGCTTCCTAGAGTTTTAGATCCCAACCAGAATGTGGAAGGGACTGTCCTTTTTCATAAGAGCACATGTTAAGACCTCACCCAAGAATACGAATGATATATCTCATCTTCCTATAGGTTATGATATAATTATGAAGTACCAGCTACACAGTCCCCAACCCTCCGTTAAGCTGTTTACTATTGTCCCACCAACATAAACAAAGATCAGGGTGTATTAGAAACATCATTCTAGGCAAAAGGACTATCATTCTCTCAATTTTTTTCTTTCTTATTTGTATATAGAAGGAGCAAACCCCTCGATTTATCACTTTGAACTACTTGGGTGTATTAGATTGCATTCAAAAGGCCCAATAAGTCTTGTTGATATATTCATGACATTGCAAGTTCTCAAGACATGGTATCAATCTGCTCATTTCAAGGAGATGAAATTTATGCTGCTAAGTATTAAGTCATTTACAGATAAAGGCTTATGCTTGGACTAGTTTCTTTTAAAGCACAAAACCGACTCATTGCAAAAAATCATTTAAGGCACCCATTTTATACCGCCAAACCTTCCCCTATTCTGTAACATCCACCTCTAGACTAGACATGAAAACCCATATATGCATCCATGAATTTAAAGCCCCAAAATCTTTTGGTTTGTAATCAAATACTCATTGCACACAAGTTCTTGTTTGAAATGGAAAAATAAGAGTCATCAAGAAATAGGTATTAATGACAAGGGGGTAAGACTTTTGAGAAAGAATAATAAATAAGTAATTGGTACCTTCAACACAAGGGGGCAAGAGATCTCCAGTTTCTGTGTCGTCGTCTCTTCTAATGATGGTATTAATGGCATCATTAACCTGGTCCCATAGTGTTTGAAGATCCATGTATTCAACCTAACCAATGCCATATTGTTTAAAATCCAAGGTTGGACAAAAGTAAACTATATTAAAAAAATCCAGAAAATCTAAGCCAAGCATTTCTAATAGTGATTGAAATGAAGAAGTAAAACCTTAGAATTGGCTTTGGAGTACATGATCACGTCTGCTTTTAATACCACAATAGGCAGCTTCTCTTACCATTCTTTGTTCTTCTTAGTAGCAGAGTTGTGATCGTCATGGACAACCGTTCAAACACTTGGGGGGGCAATTAGAAAATTGACACAATAACACTACCTACAAAGAAAAAAAAATGCTTAAAACATACAGTACACAGTATTCTGCAACTTCACTCAAGCTATGCTTCTTACCAAATCTATTTCACCTCCTTCACAGTATCCCATTCTCTATATCTACATCTTTTGTGTTTCCTAGCATATGGGTATATTGAGAAATGTCAAAACTTTGTTCTCGTGGAGATTGTGTATATATATGAAGAGAGACAGAGAGAAAGAGAGAGAGACAGAGACAGAGAGAGAGAAACTCTGTGATAAGAGAAAAACATCCGACAATGGTGGAGTTGGTGGTGAGCAGTGACCAAAGGCATCCTTCGGTGGTAGCAGTGGATGGTATAGCTATGGCAGCAACCGGTGGCTGCTTTGGTGGTGGAGGTGGCTGCGTGGAGGGGGCAGCCTTGGGTGACATCAGGGGGTGAGACAGAGAGAGATGAGAAGAGAGGCTAGGGTTTGCAAAATATCATAGGGAAAGTAAAAAGAAGGGGGGAAAATTTTTAACACCAACCGATGCCGTTTTAATAAATCCCATTTGTGGAAGCTATAATGCCATCTACAAGGGGGGACCTATTACGACGGCCATCTAACCGTCGCGAATACCTCTTCGCAAATGAGGTGCAATGCGTTGCAAATGTCGATACGACGCTGTTTTCTCATATCTTTTGCAACGATCGTGGCTGCTGTCGTAAAAAGTCGTCGCCAATGAAAGTTTTTTTACGACAGGGCCATTGTTGTCGCCAATAGTGGCATTTGCGACAGCAAAGGCATTGTCACAAAAACTGCCACCGCAAATGGCCTATTTTCTTGTACTGTTAGTATACTCAAACAGTGCTCAAAAACTGTGTGTGAGAAGTACTCGACTTTTCTAGCATACCATATGTGTGATTTGATTTGGTTGTTAGTATTATTATTTTGTTATATGTTTATCATTTCCTTCGTATTTTGGAGTCTAGTTTGACTCCATATCTTCAATAGAGATATCAGGGGTTTTCTCTTCCCCTATCTAAAGTTTTCTTTTCTTTTGTTCCAGAATATTTTTGGCAAACTGAATTTAATCTTCAAATTAGCCAAAGTTAGGACATGGTGTTTCTTAATATTCCTTTATGTTATAGGTTTAGATTATTTATGGAGCTCACTTTAGAAGTTCAGTAATTTTTAGCTGGGTTTCATCCTAAAAAGACAAGTGAGCTTTATAAATGTCTGGTTAAAAATTTTATGACCTGTAATGGGAATCTCTATGTTGTGAATTGACCAATACATTAGAAGTCCCCAGGACTGACAAAATCATCCAATCTTATTAGCCCTTGGGCAATGAACAGGCCAAGGGTGAATATTGGCTCCTTTAGTTGAATGTATATACTATATTAGCATATGCTTATGGCTCACTTTTAAGCATCACATATACTGCTTCATTCATTGAAATCTAGAATATCTTGACCTGATGAAAAACTGTCAGCAATGAGATTTGTTTTATTTTTCTGGAATACAAAAACTGCTTTTGCAAATTATGCCTTTGCTTTAATGCTGTGTATTATTTCCATTTGGTCCTTTGAATGCGTATTTTCACAATGTGAGTGATTTGATGCAGTGTATCCAATATGCAAAAACTAGGTCAAATTGTGTCTATAAAGCAGATGGTACCTATGTCCCATGCCATAAGAAAAAGAAGCAAGAGAAAAAAAAGTGATAAGTCATTTTGTAGTTTTGTTGCAACCAGTTTTCTTTTTCTTCCTTTCTTTTCTTTATGTTTTTAACTAGATGTTCACATTTGGTTGAGATATGAGCTTAGAGATGTGTCATTGGGATATTTGGAACTTATGTTTCTTTTAATTGATTCCTGCATGATATATTTCATGATAAATATTTCATTGGTTTATCTTAAGATTGTTTGTGGGAAGACCGCAATGATAGTCCTTTTGCTGATCCCTAAAAATATTTGGATTCATGGATTTTCTTTTTCTTCCTTTTTTTCTAGGGATTTTAATTATATGTTCACATTAGGTTGAGCTTAGAGATGTGATATTAGACTATTTGAAAGTTATGTTTTGTTCTATCTTCATGTCAAGCTTAAGAATGAAATCATCGAAGGGAGTGTATATTGTTTTCAACTTAGGCAGATAGGTGGACCAAAATCTATTTCCTGTGAACTCAAATGGGATCAACTATTTAATGCATGCAAGTTTAGATTTATTGGGAGTGTCGTAGGCACGGGTTATCTCTAGTATGCTTTCGTTACAGGAAAAACCAATTTAATAACCAAAATGGTAAATGTTATATAAAGGGAGGAACCTAAATAGCAAAATCTGAATTCACCAAAATCACAAACTAACCCTCCAAAATCACAAAGTTTGGTCATTAAATTGGTTTTTCCTATAATAGAAGGGTATTTTAGGTGTAAATTAAGGTATGGTACTCATGTGCAAATCATATGATAAAATTATGTCTATTTTTTCTAACAAAAGGCAAACAGAAGGATAAGATGAGAATTAATTACAATAGTAAGGAGTGTAATTATAGCATTTTATAGATGAAGAGGACAAAGTAAAAAAGGACGATAGTTGAGGAGGTCTTGGTATAATTAACGCTAATTTTTACTCTCTGTATTGACTGAGTTATCTATTGTGAAACTTAAATTTAGGTGAGAATAATTGGTACTATTCTATCACTGACAATTAATCTATATTCTAATTACAAGAGCTAGAGTTTTAGGGATTACATTTTATGCATGTAAGCCCATGTTAGGCAGATTTTCAGGTCCATTTTCAATTGAAGCCCAATGCACAAATTTCATTTGTATAATGTCTTAACTTTGTAGTTAGAGATGGAAAACAATAGTACTAATCTTGCCAAAGGTGGAATTAAAATATTTGAACTTGGCCTTAACCTTGAATTTATGAGAAAACATACAAATCACTTAAGCTACGACACTATTTTATATCGAAATTGTGATGCGGATATATTTATTGTAAATAACTGATGATCTAGATGAACTAGCTGTTATTAGGCAGACTATAGTTGCTGAAAAACTCATTTGGAAAGAGGAAGCGCGTTTTCTTGAAAATGCACTTCTGGTACCGGTACGAAACTCGTTTCAAAATTTAAAAAACATATTTCAAAAACTCTTGAAAAATGTTTTGGAAAATCCCGATAAACGTTTCAAAAACTCACGTAAAACGTTTAGAAAACTCTTGGAATACTTAACAGAAATGCTTAGAAAACTTAAAAGAACACTTGAGAAACTTTAAATATTAATTTTATACATTTTTTTTCCTTAAGTTCTAACTAAGTTTCTATAAAATTATTCATGTAGGTTTTTATTATGTTTTTCAAAAGTCTTCATTAAGTTTCTTAAAGATCTCCATTAAATTTTTTAAAGGTCTCTTTTGAGTTTGTGAAAGCTTTCTAATAAGATTCCTATAAGTTTCTCAATAATTTTTTATTTTTCATATTTCTTATATTTTTTGGATGTACTTTCTGCTTTCGTTTCCCTTAACGTTTTTTGTTTTCACTTCTCAGTTATCGCTTTCATTTCCTCTAACATTTTTGATTTTCACTTCTCATTTTACTAACTATGAGGCCGAGTTGAGAATTTAAGATTTGATCTCATATCAAGCCAAGTTGAGCTCAAGCAACTACAAATTTAAGTGATCTCCCTACATAAAAAGGACAAATGTGCAATTGTCGTTTCATCTGCCTTCCATCTTTTTTTTTTTGGGACCATTATGCTTGTGGGATTTTTTTTTAAATGGCCGGTATTGAACGCCCACAATAGGTTTAATTTTTCCCTCACAATTTGGGTTTATTCCAATGGAGACGTGGCTGTTTTTTGAGGCTGGATGCAGCTGTGCTTTTTCTTTTTTGTCTTTTGAAGGCTTGTCTACTGATGATGTATCTGTCACATCTTCTATATGTATGTACTAGGGATAACTCGTGCCTATGGCGCTCCCAATAAATCTAAACTTGCATGCATTAAATAGTTGATCTCATTTGAGTTCATAGGAAATAGATTTTGGTCCACCTATTGCCTAGGTTGAAAACAATACATGCTCCCTTCAATGATTTCATTCTTAAGCTTGACATGATGATAGAACAAAACATAACTTTCAAATAGTCTAATATCACATCTCTAAGCTCAACCAAATGTGAACATATAATTAAAAGCCCTAGAGAAAAAAGGAAGAAAAAGAAAATCCATGAATCCAAATATTTTCAGGGATCAGCAAATGGACTATCATTGCGGTCTTCTCACAAACAATCTTAAGATAAACCAATGAAATACTTATCATGAAATATATCATGCAGGAATCAATTAAAAGAAACATAAGTTCCAAATATGCCAATGACACATCTCTAAGCTCATTTCTCAACCAAATGTGAACATCTAATTAAAAACATAAAGAAAAGAAAAGAAGAAAAAGAAAATTGGTTGCAACAAAACTACAAAATGACTTATCACTTTTTTTTCTCTTGCTTCTTTTTCTTATGGCATGGGACATAGGTACCATCTGCTTTACGGACACAATTTGACCTTGTTTTTGCATATTAGATACGCTGCATCAAATCACTCACATCATGAAAATATGCATTCAAAGGACTAAACAGAAATAATACACAACATTAAAGCAAAGGCATAATTTGCATGAGCAGTTTTTGTATTCCAGAAAAATAAAACAAATCTCATTGCCAACAGTTTTTCATCAGGTCAAGATATTCTAGATTTCAATGAATGAAGCAATATATATGATGCTTAAAAGTGAGCCATAAGCATATGTTAATATAGTATATACATTCAACTAAAGGAGCCAATCTTCACCCTTGGCCTGTCTATTGCCCAAGGGCTGATAAGATTTGATGATTTTGTCAGTCCTGGGGACTTCTAATGTATTGGTCAATTCACAACATAGAGATTCCCATTACAGGTCATAAAATTTTTAACCAGACATTTATAAAGCTCACTTGTCTTTTTAGGATGAAACCCAGCTAAAACTTACTGAACTTCTAAAGTGAGCTCCATAAATAAACTAAACCTATAGCTTAAAGGAATATTAAGAAACACCAAGTCCTAACTTTAGCTAATTTGAAGATTAAATTCAGTTTGCCACAAAAAATTCTGCAACAAAAGAAAAGAAAACTTTAGATAGGGGAAGAGAAAACCTCTGATATCTCTATTGACGATATGGAGTCAAACTAGACTCCAAAATACGAAGGAAATGATAAACATATAACAAAATAATAACGCCGACAACCAAATCAAATCACACATATGGTCTGCTAGAAAAGCCCAGCACTTGTCACAGAAAGTGTTTGAGCACTGTTTGAGTATATTAAGTACTAACCATGTTAACCATTAACTCCAACATATTAAACAAATAGCTAAAAAAATAAAAAAATAAAAACACAAACAAAAAGAACTAACTATATAAAATAAATACTCTAAGGATTCAGAGTTGTCCTATATGCATACCTTGTCACATGCACTACACTGACAATTGTATCAACTAATTTCGATAGGCTGGGTACCTGCAAATACATTAATAAAAAAATTATACCAATGACTAACCCCCCTCGAGTTAGGAATTCTTTTTAGTCAACATAAGACATCCAAATCAAGGGCTTCCACTCACAATCCCAACAACCTATCCATTATCTGACAAATCCTCCCCCGAATAAAATCTATCACGACCCATTTTATCTTTTAAATCGGGACAAAGGGTTTATCAGTTAAAGATACATCATTCACATGCTTCCAAAATGATTACACATCCAAAGAATGTTATCCTGATAGTTAAGATCCATAGCTTTATTTTATATATAATCCAAACTAGACATTAAGGCAATTTCCAACTAAACTGTGCGGTTCATTTCTCGTACTTATCTCTTTGGAATCTGGTTGAAGTCTTATTTCCTGAAAATTTGTCCCATAAAATAGGAGTGAGCTGTGAAGCTCAATAGAAATATCATGACTTCATAAAATACAAGTTTAAAAGTGTCGTGTAGTAAATTTATGTTATGGCATGTGCATGTACCTGTTTCTTTTTATCATCACTAGAATCCTGCAGGTATTTCTTGCCTAGGGCATCATCAAGCCTAGTAAGCCCAGCCTTGACACTTCTTCTATTCAAGTTTAGTGGGGGCCCACCCATGATTTTCTAGCCCAGTATCAAATTGATGAACATTGATTCGTGGAAGCCCTGATACTAGTTGATCAGCAATCATCCATGATACAAACCTGAGGTTCTTTTAGTTATCCGGTTGTGATCCGGTTGTGCCTCCCTTGTTCCTCCCCAGTGATGCGAGCATAAATAAAATGCAAATAAAGCATGATATAAAAGTAGCATTTTAAACCAAATGTTGAATAAAAGAGAAATGAGCATGTATTTTCAAGAATGCACGGTTTCCTATCCTACTAGTATTTGTGCAGAAGATCCATTCCGGTTCTTCAAATATTTTCTATTCATATCACCAGAGTTAGATATCTATTTTCCATATATATATTGACTAGGTAAGTTAGATGATTAGTAGTGTGATATCATAAATGGTCAGGATCTTAGGTGGTATACATATTTGGTAGGAGCAAAACTGCCTAGTAGCTTAGAATAGGAGATATTCTGAAATTCTTATCCGGGGTAGCTACTAAGGCTACTCTCCCATATATATGTCCCTTGTATTTTTAGGGATTTTCTAGTAAAATTTCAGAATATTTTAATATCTCCTGTATTTTCTGTGAATTTTCATGCTAAATGTCAAAATAAATTCATGATAATTCACAGAGAAGTCCTCAAGGTCTGAAATTTTGAGAGTAGGATACTTAGATGCTCATAGCATGGCCATAAAAATTTTGGAGCCTAACTCAGTGGGATGTGCCCACACGCGCCACCAGCTGAGCGTGGGGAAGGAAGGCACAACCATCTTCTTCCTTCCACCGCGACTGGTTGCGATGAAGCTCGTTTTTTTGGCCAATCCTTGTTATTCCTGGCCATGCATGTGAGCCCAAGGTTTTGGTAAGGTCCTGGGCTTCACACTTATGGCCAGAGCTCGACCAACGGTGGTCGGAGGTGGCCGGACGGAGCCCAAAATGGTGGCTGCATGGCCAAACCCTAGCGGTTTAGACCTCCAACTGCCATTTTGGTCATCTTCCCTCCATTTTCAGATGTTGAGCCCTTCATGGGTTTTGTTCTTGACCCCAAGACGAGTCGACCCCAAGTGGTGCGGTCAGCAACGGTGGCCAGTGGCCAGAGCCACGCTTCTGGGTAGTTTTTCTAGCAAAAATTCGCTCCAGGAGTTGGTCAGGGCATGTACAAAGGCTATGAGTGTCTCTGGGACACCCATGGGTGTCCATGAGAAACTCCATGGCCGCTACAACAGCCCCCCAGGCCCTATCTCATTTGCCACGGCCAAAACCACCGAGAATAAACCCTCTCTCTCTTTTCAGTTTTTTGAGTTTTCGGCCATGGTTCCCCTTCTATTCCACTGGGTTTGTAATGAGGGAGGTGAAGGGAAATAGTTTCTCACCTCAGAATGTCAATGAGAAGCTTCGGCCTATAGTTCTCTCTCCTTCCTTCTCTTTTTCTCGGTTTGTGTTGGTTTTTATTTGTTTCCGGTGAACACCCTAGATTACTCGAATTGCCTAGAGAACAAAAGCATTCTAGTGATTTACCGAGAGTATCTAAGCCCAGGTTTCATGCCAAGAAGTTGCATGAAATGCAAGTTGGTGTATTGGCACAATACATCGTGCCCGAGTCGGTGTATTTTTTTTAATCCATCTATTATCTCATGGTATTGATATAGTGGTTATCTCTAAGCTTGCGTATAAGGAATACCATCCATCTTTGCATGGGTGTAATCATAGTAAAGTTAGTGGAGTCTTGGTTTATATTTGAACCGGTGGAGCCTTGAACCGGTTTGTTTATGGTTGTTAATACATGGTTACACGGCTCTAGGCTAATTCAATACCCAGGGTTACAAGGATTTGGGATGGTTTACATAGGGTTTTAACTATGGTGGTGAGTTGTATTACATAAGAGGGAGAACCAACTGAGTATGTATGTGTAGTCGGTTAAATCGGTGTTTACTTATAGTGGGCCGGTTTGGGTAGATTTTGGACCGGTTCGAGTCTAGGTTGGTTCATAGGGATGGTTTAGACCAGTGCGTTTAGTGGTTTGACGTTCGATTCTTCCGGCCAAGGAAGAAACAGGCAAAATAAATGAGGACGGTTTTGTGCTCAACGGGAAATTATTGGCGGTGCCCGTCCTTCTTGTTCATCAAAAACAAAAATGGGAAAACTCTAACATTTTTAATAGGGATGTAATGCAGTCAAGAAAATTTAGGGTGTTACAAAATCGAACTCCATTATGTGGATGCACTTTCTTAAGCATAATTAAGGAAGGAAATCTAACCTGTAAATTCTCATTGTGGTGGCAGAAGTTCTAAATGGGTGATGTTTAAAAGTCATGGTTCATGACTACTTTAATGCTACACATGTACCGAAATAAGAAAATCTTTCCTTCCAATCTGGACAAAAAAAAATGAATGAGATGAGATGAATTAGGAGAGAGTGCAAAAAAAATGAAAAAAAAAAAAACACCCACCAAAATATAAGCGTCGTGCTCTCTTTCTCAAAACAAAGAGAGCATGCCTTTTCACTTCATCAAATGCTAACGGGGAATTTTCACTTCATCAAATTAAACACCCACCTATTTCAAAAGCTCTCAAGATGTCATACCTCCGTTACTTCATTTTTTGAAGCAGCAACTATAATTATTAACTTCTATTTCTATCCTTTACCTTTATTAAACTAACCAATAGACAAAAATCAACTGTCACATACAAAACAACCCAAAAAAAAAAAAAAAACAAAACTCAAATAGTTTTCTTGATCATAAGCCCAAGCCTCTTCACGGACCAAAACTTCTACCCTTTGGCACGCCCATGCACTCCAGCACTCTAGCAACTCTACCTCCCAAAAGACCAACCTCTAGCACCAGTTTGGCTCATGCACCAACAACTTTTTTAGCAAGCCAACATTAGTTCTTAGCTTTATTAGATCAATGCAAAAATTATGGTGGCTGAGTTGAAAATCAAGGTTATAGAGACAGTGAATCAAAGACTCCCATATGAAAATATAAAGCGAAAAGAAGAGAGGGGAAACTCATTCCAAGGAATCTAGTATAATGTAGTAAGAAATATTCGACATCTATCTTGGGCGACGGGTGCAACTTTGCAAAAACTAAATGAAAATGCAATTAGAAATGAACCCAAGAAAGTTTTGAAAAGTGCAAAAAAACCTTTGATTTATCATGCTTTATCGAGGCCACTTTAAGTCCCTTCAGAAAAACAACACAACCTTAAGAGGGTGTTATGTATTTATTCAAGTGTCCAATCTTGAGTGTTGTTGAAAATGTCTCCAACAGCTCTCTCACACCCCTACCCCTCAATATAAATATGTACACATAATGCAGGAAAATTATATATAAATGGGTTACTCTTACTTAATTTTTTATTGGCTCTTGAACCGAAAATGCCCCTTTAATGTCCTCTTCTTCACCTTCTGCTTCAAGTTTCCCTTGTCTCCATTTCTACTCAATCTGCTTCACGCAATCAAGTTAGATCAAACAAAATGAATCCCAAAAGTTCCAAACTACCAACATTACAGAACCACAAAATAAAATTAAAGGGCCAAGTCAAATGAATTCTTTTCTAGAAATAATGTAGTTCTAGAAATAAAGGGCCAAGTCAAATCACAGAACCACATCATTGTATATGGTATTAAAGTTTGCATTTTTAAGCAACTAAAAGCAAGATAAATACTTTCATTACAATAATTGAAATATTTCAAAATGCTAACAGAACATAATCTTTAGCAAGAGAAAAAGAAGAAAGCCCCATATTTTCACCTCATTAGTGGCTGCCTCCACCTACCAAAAATTCACTTACATACCTATGTATAGAACCATACAAACTTGCTTTTTAAACAATATTACTATGCAATAAAATTCTTTTTTTTTCATATGTATGCACAGAGAGAGAGAGAGAGAGAGAGAGAGAGAGAGAGAGAGATAGGACTAACAGTTGGCGTGTCTTTGAATCTAAGAGTCATTGTTGCTCATACGCACTGATTCAGTGGTGGACTCAAAACCCATAGCAGCCTCCTCAAATCCGACCATTGGTAGGAATAGGATGACAAATGGGGCCCTACAAAGCTGGCCCTATTCTGTCTGGCTTGGGCCCTTCCATCAATGTTGGCTTTGATAGATCTTGGAGGTACAGCAGGAGCAATGACATTGTTGCTAGTTTGTAACAGCATCTCCAACATTACTAGCTAAAATAGCTAGCCAAAATATACTAAAAAATTACAATATCTATTTTAGCTAGTAACTTTTCAATATTTTCTCCAACAATGCTATCTATTTTGACTACCTACTTCATAAATTATTCTTCTTTTTAACACACACTTTATGAAAGAGAGAAAAAAGGAGGAGAGAGAAAGAGATAGATTGAGGAGGAAGCTATTATTTAAAGTTTAGGGAGTTGAATAGTGGCTAGCTACATTTGGAGAGCCAAAAGATTGTTAGTTATTTTAGTTAGTGGAATAGCTAGCCTGTTAGAGACGAATTTTAAGCACTTGGCTAGCTAAAATAGCTAACAGGCCAAGTTTAAAGAGCCTATTGGAGTTGCTTTAAGGGGAGTTTTTAGTCCATGGTCACAATGGATTTAAAAAAAAAAAAAAAAACAGAGATGTGAAAGTCTTGGTTCTAGAGGGATACGGATAGAGAGAGAGAGATGGGTGAAATGAGGAGATGGAGTGAAGAAGGTAGAGTTTGTGTTGGAAGCTAAGAAGGGTCTAACGTCCGAATAGTTAGCCCTCTAACTGTGACAAATTTGAGGGGAAAAGAATAATGAAAATAGGAGATAAAACTTCATCACAACTGTAGAATCAATTTCAAAGTAAATTTCAGCTATTGGATCAAATTGTGTAGATGTATATCACGTAAGACAAATGTCTTATCAAGATTCAAAAAATGATGTGTTTTATTAGAGACTAGTGATAACCCGTGCCTACGGCACTATAAAATTGATAAGGATCAGCAACACACATTTCCCTTGGGATGGAAAGAGTTGAAAGACAAAAACAATATATTTTGCAAGCATAACCTTAAGTAGTCCCTATCCAGCCCTACTACTATTTCAATTTTGAGGAAGTCTACCATTAGGCGTGGCTGTCCATCAGTCGCAGCCTGATGGTCGACAACTCATCAGGTGCGCCTGATGATAGTATTTATCTATAATTTTTCCCTCATGATCAACCTTGCAGCAGAAATCATAAAGTTCATCAAAGTAAGCCACCTTCTCTCATACATACTTCAGGAGTTTACTTCCTCAAAGTAAGACCTTCTCTTATACAGCCTTCCAAGCAAAAGGGAAGTATCAACAATAAAACAATGAGAATCAATTTGAACTACAACTCAAAAACGGTTAAATGCCAACTCTATTTCGGCATCTGGCTCAAAAACAAAAAAAGGACGCATTCACATGGTTGAGTAGTAAAATCTGCATAAGCCTAACGCACAAAACTTGACAATACTATAAAAATGATGCAAGACGACCAAATAAGAATAAGAAAAAAAAAAACTATTCATTTAAAAAGAACACAAAAACAAAAAAGAGAAGCAAATTCATAATCACATGAGCCTCATTGAGCAAGTTGTTCATAAACACACCCAAGCGTCAGAAAATTTAGTATTTTACAATGAGATACATTTGATGAGTTCTCAAAGTAGTGACCGTGAAAATAACTTTGATGTCATTTAAAGTAGATAAAACATAAAATTAAGTCTATAAGGAGTTTTGAATCCAACTAAACCATTAACTCTTGCTCCCCAATATGACATGTTTTACCTAGCAAGATCTTTAGAAAGTGAAAATTACTTGCTGCAGTTCTTGTTTCTGACATAACTTTCTTCAAAGAATTGAAGTGCACTATCCTTTAGAAGCTACATTCAACACTATCTAACCAATAATAAGCACTTGTGGCATTCTACACCTCCAAGAACACATAAACACAATATAGTTGTATGAACAAACAATTTGAACTCAATCTACATATGTTAACTTATTACAAAGCTAGCCCTTTCCAAAATCTCAAAATCATTTTCATCATCCCAATTAACTTTCCAGAATTTTGTCAAAGCATTTGATGTGGAATTACTTAGGCTATTAGCAAAATAAAAAATTTCATGTTGATGCAAAACCCCAATATTGGTTTAGGATATCATTGTTTTTGGTGAATTGAACCAGATCATACCTCCCCTCAAAATATTAACATTCTCATTTTAATAACCCTTCCAAGAAAAAAAAACCGAATGGAAGAAAATTGTGAAAAATAAAATGGTTTTCATTAACTATCCGGGAGAAGGTTCATACCCATTCCAATCCTCCATCTTTTGCCACACCTGCAACCAACAAAAAGAAAAAAGAACATAAAAAACAAATAAAAAATCAAGACCCAGCAAAAATAAGGCTTAGCGGTGCTTCTTGGTTAGTTAATAGTTCCAGAAATGAGACTCCTCTGCCCATTAATGACGAAGAACAAACCCACAAAAATAAGGCTACATGCAATAACATGTTGATCCTCACTCTTTCAAGTTCTCAAATCAATAGGCCCCTGGGAGAAAGGGAGAGGATCATGAAAAGTAATAAGAAATGCCAAGAGAGAGAACAAAGAAAACGATCAGATGGTCAAAGAGAGGGAGAGGATCATGAGAATGTACAAACCAATTAGCTTAAGCTCTTCCTGGGTCCATCGATTAGCTTGAACGATTGATTAGGAGAGAGGCCAGACAACTTCTGTGGAGCTTTAAGTGAGAGCGAGAGAGAGAGAGAGGGGGGGGGGGGGGGGAAGAGGTGAGATAAGTGAGAGAGAAGATAGAGATAAGAGGCAAATTCAGACTTCAAAATTCAAACAAAAAAGTTTGGAAGGAAAAAATATTATAGCCATTCGATAAAAAGAAAAAAGAACATAAAAAACAAATAAAAAATCAAGACCCAGCAAAAATAAGGCTTAGCGGTGCTTCTTGGTTAGTTAATAGGTCCAAAAATGAGACTCCTCTGCCCATTAATGATGAAGAACAAACCCACAAAAATAAGGCTACAGGCAATAACATGTTGATCATCACTCTTGCCGGTTCTCAAATCAATAGGCCCCTGGGAGAGAGGGAGAGAATCATGAAAAGTAACAAAAAAAGCCAAGAGAGAGAACAAAGAAAACGATCAGATGGTCAAAGAGAGGGAGAGGATCATGAGAATGTACAAACCAATTAGCTTAAGCTCTTCCTAGGTCCGTCGATTAGCTTGAACGATCGATTAGGAGAGAGGCCAGACAGCTTCTGTGGAGCTTTAAGTGAGAGAGAGAGAGGGGGGGGGGGGGGGGGAAGAGGTGAGATAAGTGAGAGAGAAGATAGAGATAAGAGGCAAATTTAGACTTCAAAATTCAAACAAAAAATTTTGGAAGGAAAAAATATTATAGCCATTCGATAAAAAGCCTGTAAAGTCCTGGAGAGCATTTAATGCTCCATTTGCCATTTTAGACACAATTTCAAATACAAGCACATCCAAGCAAGCTGCGACCCATTACTAACTGATGTTTTGAGCGGGATTTCATGGTGTAAGAGGTTTTGAAAAAATCATCCCAAGTGGGTCCCAACTTTATGAGAGGTTTGGGCAGAAAATTGAAAGTGGTAGATGAGCGAAAAGTTAATCTAGCCGTAGAACTAAATGCAAAATCAATAAGAGCCATTGGATTGAAATGTATCTAATAGACATTTTTAAAAACTGACCTGTTTTATTATATATATGTGAGCGGGATTTCATGGTGTAAGAGGTTTTGAAAAAATCATCCCAAGTGGGTCCCAACTTTATGAGAGGTTTGGGCAGAAAATTGAAAGTGGTAGATGAGCGAAAAGTTAATCTAGCCGTAGAACTAAATGCAAAATCAATAAGAGCCATTGGATTGAAATGTGACATTTTTAAAAATGACCTCTTTGTGAATGCTTTAGATTTTCACATCGTTTCTTTCTAGCTTTTGTCCATTATATATATTACTGTATAGAGAGTAATTTATGAGTCTGATATTTAATGAGATAGATATGAAATGTCAACTTTAACCTTTTAATATTTTGATTTCTCTTTAGACAAATAGGAGTAGTAATAGAAGTGAATTCTTTTTACCAACAGTGGCTACACTCAAGGAGGGTGAAGTAATCTACTTATCTAAGAAAAAGATGCATATATATTATATATAAATATAAATGGTATATGTGAACTCTTAGGCCGCATTCGGTAACATTTTTTGTTTTTATTTTTTATTTTTTCAAATAAAAAATAATGTTTGTTAAAATTTTTTATTTTTAGATCTTTTACAAAATTAAAAAAAAAAGCCAAAAAACATTAAGATAAGTGTTTTTTTTTTCCAAAATATTATTTCAGTATTATTAGTATAATGATAGTCTACAGATGCCCATTACTAAACAAAAAAAAAAACACAGCAAAACACAAAACCTGCTACTATTTATTTTTGTGTGGTGCGTTGCTGGCTCATATTTGTGGTGAGAGAGCCTTTACTCCCAACCCCCTAACACGGGGGGTGGGATGATGGGACGGTGAGTACAAAATTTTGGCCAATTTTACCCCTTTTGGCATATCTCATCTCTCTCTCTCACCCCTTATGTAATTCATTTTAAGATGTGTAATTCATTTATGTGCATGCATGTCATTTTTTTTTAAAGGACCCGTCCCATCTTCCTACCCCCCATGTCAGGGGATAGCTCTCTTTTTCAAAGAATAAAATGGATTAGAGTTTTTTTTGTAGATCAGACATTTCCTTTGAAATAGATATTTACGGATAAGATTTTCTATTCTCTCTCTATATATATGAAAATCACTTCTCTAGAGTTTCTCATCTTCTTCATACCATCACTCCCTCTACTATCACTCCTTTAATTTATATCAAGATTTGGTCAACATCTTTTTTTTCGAAATCTATAGTTAGAGCACTATGGCTGACTTAATTTCAGATAGTTGGACAGCTGAGAATGATCTTCCAAGTGGAGAAAAAGTCTCTGATAGAGGTCGTGACTATACACCTGAATTTACCACTAATCAGGCAAGCATTTGTTATTTTTTGTTTCATCATATTATTATTGTTTCATTGTACTATCAATTTATTGAAAGTAGATCCAATAACCTTGTACTTATGCATATTTGTTCTTTTTTGACAGATTTTTGAAGGTGGAGACGAAATATTAGATTAGGTGTGGAGGGTTGGTTGGCAAAATGACATCGTGGTTGTTATCAAAAGGCCTGCTAATTTAAAAGGCAGTAAACTCCTGAAGTGCATTCTTGGTTGTGAAAGAAAAGGAAAGGACGAACCGCCACGGTATCTTTCTGAAGGGCAACCCTTGTAAGGAAATACTGGAACAAAAAAATGCGGTTGCCCATTTGAACTGCGAGGTGTAGCAATACCTCCAAATATTGTCATGTGGGGTTTACTGGTGAAGTGCGGTTTTCATAACCATGAAACAATAAAATATCTTGATTGTCACGAGTACTTGTTAAGGCTCAAACCAGTGGAGAAACAATTTGTGCTCGAGATGGTTGGCAATACCAAACCTTGTGAAATTATTAGTATCCTGAAAGAAAGAGACTCTTCAAACACCATGAGGATTTAGAGCGTTTACAACATTATCTTTAAACACAAAGAAGTCAAACGTGGCGGCCTAAATCCTATCCAGCATGTCTTGGATCAATTAATTATTAAAAGATACCTCCATGCGTTTATGACAAATCTAGACATGAATGAAATTATAAATATTCTCTGAGTTCATCCTAAAAGCCTGAAGCTATTTATCAACTTTTCCACTGTGCTGAATTGATGCAACATAAAAGACTAATGAGTATCGCATACCATTGTTGGAAGTTGTGGGTATCACATCCACACTGTGAACATACTCACTTATGTTCGCATATCTTGTTAATAAG